>VXCM01004031.1:104809-134857 GCA_014773175.1 Lucifuga dentata
CCCCCAGATAAAAAAAAAAAAAAAATCATCAATACACTGTTTGTTTTTCAATTTATTGCACAGGAAATGACAAAAAATATATAAAATAAATTTAACTAATTAGTTTTCAAGAAGAATTTATCATTAAGAGCACATTATATAGCCATTATGTCTTAAGAAATGATTTGTAATGGAGGCATGCCCAGTCTGGATTAGTGCACTGGCACTCCAGTTGTGTTCCTTACTGATGTGTTTTAACATTCTATTCAATAGCTGCTGTCTGCCTTCTCCCACATCATTTTAGGATTCACTTGCTACACAGTCTGCTCATGCTATTACTCTGCATCTTCTGAACTTCATACTGAGGACTGCAAATTTAAAGTTTGTGATATCACATAATGTGTTCTTGTTGACAAATTCTTCTTGAAAATTAATTAGTTACATTTATTTTATATGCTGTTGTCATTTCTTGTGTAATAAACAGTGTGTTGATGATTTTTTTTTTTAATCTGGGATGGCCTCAGCTACTGGAAGCCAAGCTAGCAACAGAGGCGATAGCAAGAGGCTTGCTTGTGTGTGCTGCTATCAGGGGACAAAAGTGAGGCCCTTTGATTGCATCGTCATCGTACGGTGAGTTTATCTGCCAAGGTTACATCGCTATTCAGAAGAAACAGCCATTCCTTCAAAAGCAGAATTACAGAACAATCTTTTCACCCACAGAGTGAATCACAAAGCTTCAGGATGACTTGCTCTCGTGCTCTCCTCCTCTCTCAAACAGCTGACAGAGTGGTATAGAGTGGGTTTGGTGGCAGATAGCCAATCTCTCCGCCTTCATTCTGTTCAATAGATGAGATGAGCTCAGTCAAGGAAGATACACTTTAAATTATAAAGAAATTCATCTCAAATCACAAATCATAAGTAGAAACTTAACATTACTCTATTAAGTACTTTCTTGATTAATTGTTTAATCTATAAACTGTCAAAAAATGATGACATACAATCACAAGTGGACAGAGTCCAAAGTGATGCCTTTAAGCTTATTATATTGTCATTACAATTAAATATGCATAAATGGGATTCACTTTATAACAATATGAATAAGAGAAAAGCAGCTAAAGTTCTCACTTTTGTGAAACTGGAAGCAGCACTTTTTTTTACTTGTTAAAGGACTACAATAATTAATTGACTATTAAAATAGAGTTTGATTAATTTTCTGTTAATCACTTATCAATTAATTGTTTCAGATTAATAATCAATTTATCAATTAATTGTTTCAGCACTAATCATGACCCATGTAACACTAATCAAAACACAATGTAGGGACAAATCAGTCCACCAAACTCTATGCCAACACATTCCATACTGCTCAATTCATATAATGCAAGGAGCAACATCAAGCAGTTATCAAAGTAAACTGTCACATATCACCTTGAAGTGATACGTATATAAGCTTGTATTCATTTAATTCACACATCCCAGCAGCCCTCGAATTAACAAAACAGTAATGACTGAATAATAGTTCGAGCATCCATAAACAAAATGTCTCAGCTAAAACATATGTGCGGCTATGGCAAGCATGAGTGATCTATCACAGAGCTATCTTTGTATCTTTGTAAAGTCTGTTTGTGGAAGGTAATCTGACCACTGCTGCTTATCTGTCTGGGGACAAGAATGGAAATGTCTCCTGTGTGGTTATTCCAAGGAGTAAACTCCCTTACACGCTAAACGTATGAAGTAATACATTACCATATAAGAGTATCTAGGAAGCATTATCACACTAAACAAAAATTCAGTGTTAAGACTGTGAGTCACAGTTTATATGTTAGAAATGGAAATCTGCCTGATGCTGTAGCAGCTGTCTCTGTAACCATCTGCGTCGGATGTCTATATAAAAACTGACAACTTCACAAACTCAGTCACTTAACTGCGTTAAATGACAATAATAACGCCCCTCTACATGTGAAACGATTACCTTACGTGATATCTTAAATGTCAGAAAACCGATAACTTCATTTTTTATTTTGTCTGAGTTCCCCCTAATTTTATTGTGTAACTCCGAAGTTACACAATAAAATTGTGTAACTTCGGAGTCAGGTAAGTTGAGTAAGGCTAGGTAAGTTNCTCCGAAGTTACACAATAAAATTGTGTAACTTCGGAGTCAGGTAAGTTGAGTAAGGCTAGGTAAGTTCACGTAAGCTATTCAACTAACTAATGTTAGCTTGCCAAGTATCGTCTTCGCACATAAGCAGGGCCGAGGCAAACTATTCACATAACTAAGAAGAACTGTAAAAAGTCTTACACCTCACACTTAAGCACTGGAGTCTTATTACGTTAGCAAGAGAGCTAAATGACAAGTAATTGGAACCTAAGGGGACGGTGGCTAGGCTAACAGTGGTGTGGCTAACATTAGCTGCGTGAGCTGCATCCGAAAACAACTGCTGGTGTTGCTTAGCTTAGCGAGCTAACAAGGTTTACCGGGCGGGCTAATTAACAAACACAACACTATTTTAACCTACCTGTGATCACCGCTGCGACCCAGAAGATGCCCCGTTAACGCCGTCGCCTATTTCTCACTAATTCTGCGAAGGCAAACCAATTCAAATTCCACAGAAAGTGTTGAAGACGCGCTCTTAGTCCAATCGTTTCGCTTCAGCCACAGCCGCTGAATGGCTCCGACCCGGAGATTCAACCAAACTTCCCCCTTAGCAACGGACCGCCCCCGAGCGCGCTGATTGGCTG
This sequence comes from Lucifuga dentata, assembly GCA_014773175.1. Taxonomy (NCBI): domain Eukaryota; kingdom Metazoa; phylum Chordata; class Actinopteri; order Ophidiiformes; family Bythitidae; genus Lucifuga; species Lucifuga dentata. Next base: position 107,528 of record VXCM01004031.1, read on the forward strand.
TATCAGGCAGACCGGAGGTGATCGATAGATTATAATACAACTAGAGTAAAATGGACTTTTGCTGCAGTTTATAGTAAGAATTACAGCATTATTACACGTCACACTTTAGGCGTTATTATAAGAGCGATTACTATAATATACTAGACTAGACTTTATATAATTCTATACTGAGATACCAATTCACATCAGCAGTCCAATACATTCCAAAACCTTTGTGAAGCTTATAATGAGAGGTGTCGATTCAGATGTTTTGTCATGTTTAGTGTTGTGTTGGATTGCATTATGATGAGACATTTTTCTGGGAGAAAAAACAATAGAAACAGTAGAAACAAGAAGGCACTCTGAGTGCACATACCTCCACCAAGGCCAGCAAAGTATCTATTAGCATTAATTTTATAAACATTTCTTCTGATCCTACATCCAGAATATAATCTAGATCACCTCCAAATTTTAATCACTTCTTCCTCTTGGCGTTATCAATCTGTCCTCCAAATTTCATCCAAATCCATTTGTAACTTTTTGAGATGTCCTGCCAACAAACAAATGCCTATGATCACTACTTTTTGGGGGTAAGATCCTTCAAATGTGGTTATTAACAAGTTTTGATATCAGTGCCAAGGAAGGATATGTACAGTTTAAAAAAAATAAGATTATTATCAAAGGTAGCCATAATAGTGAATAAATATAACAGCAAAATTCACAAATTCAGTAGATAATAACTAAAAATAAAACCAAAATTTAACAAAATAAAGAAAATTAAGTGGTAAATATATCTAAAAGTGCAACCTGTAAAACATGTATGTACCATAGTTTCTTTTAGCATATCTGCTAACATATATGCCAGTACTGATATATCTGTTACCAGCAAACATTAAACAATAATATCATTTAGCCAATATATCAGTCAGGGTCTGCTGGTAACTTAAAGCACTCAAAATACTGCATGGTTGCTTATGGATCCTCAGAAATCAATAGATTCTAGAACTGGACTCTTATTTTGCTTCGCTGGACCTCAGTTATTGTAGGGTGACTCACTGAGGAACACTGTATTCCTTTGACTAAACAGACGCTAATGGCGGGTAAATATATTACACAACCCCATGAACTTTGGAAATACCTTTTTTAATACTTGATGAAATCTCAGATGACTTGTGTCCCTTTACAGAGCTGCTATCTGACTGATATGAAAGTGCAGGACTGACAATAAATGGACTCTGAATGAATGAATGAATAGACCATGCTGATTCAAGGTCCAACTGGAAGTTTTCCTATTGTGCCCAACACTTTTTGTCAGATCTTGAAATGCTTCCATGTTTTCTTCAGAATTGCTGTTGTTTTAATTGTCGTTCTGTATTTGGGAACACGTGACTTTTTAAAAGAAATCTCAATTTTACAAAGACTTTAAAGCAAAGAGATCTTGATTCAGTGTTTGCCATGTAAGCTTCCTCTCCATCCAGCCCTGATGACGAAACCTGTGCCTCTTTCAAAGGCCAGTAGTTTATCAGCATTAAGTTGCATTCCTTACATACCTATGAAACCCTGCTAAGCTGCAGGCTGCTGGGTTTCTGACCCATAAGGTTACAAAATCAAGGAAGCAAATGAAAGTTTGGTTAACAAAGTTGTCAAGCCTGTTATGCTGATGAATGCCATGTCTGTCTACCTTTGCCTCTCTCACACACACACACACACACACACACAGTTTTTTCTCTCCTTTTCACTGTCAGTTTGCTTCTCATTCCACTTTATCTTAAACTCAGTCTTCTTTATGAGCCTTTTTTTTTTTTTACAATAAGCATTCATCCATCAACCTGTCAAGGTCAAAGAAGAGTCATAAACATTCTTGAGCATTAGCTATCTGTTGGCGTATGATGCCCCCTTATGGTCACTATGTGGAAATTCAGAGATGTCACATTTTCAGTTTTAAAGACAAAAAAAAAAAAAAAAAAAAATTCTGTTAAGGTTAAAATAAAAATTTATTGGGATTTTTTTAAATGGATTTTTATATTTAATGGTTTCCAGTGGAGACATTTGTGGTCATTTTCTGAAATTCCCCCTGTACTGACGTCACATCACTATGTGATTCCTCCCAAAACATTTTGCTCTCTTGCCTTGTTTGAAATGTCTTAGCTTGTTGAACAGATGTCCCATTGTGGATCTTAACAGATTCCTGCAGGGCCTGAAAAGAACAGAAATTGTATAAACACATTTGTCAACAAAATCTGTTTACGCTTTATGCATTTTTAATCTGTCAATCATATGCAATGGAATAATAAAATTTTAAGATATTCCTACTTTAAACATGTAATAGAAAACCTAACTATAACAAAAACTTCTTTATAGTTAAAACTCTATCAAAGTATTGCTAAAATTTCCAAATAACTTTCTAGAGCCATCAGCACAATATTCCAATGCAGGTTACAAACCAAAAACAAGAGAAATTAGAACTTGTAAGCACATTTTATTTCTCAAACAACATATAGAGTACTTTACACAAAATCCAAGTCATTATCCATTTCAAATATTTACATAAAATTTTTGAAGAGAGAGCAGGGAAAAAACATTCTTTGGGTCTGACCATGCAAAACAATAAATAATATTCCTGACAGTGCTTTGCATGGTACTTCAAGACTGTTATTAAGCATTAAAAAAGCTCAGATCTTACTTGGCTGTACATAAAGCTGCCTTGTTCCACATCGTCATCGGACATGCCTCAACCTAAAACTAGGCAACAAGACAAGCGGTGACTTTGAGCAGAGTAGGTCAGGTGCATCTCCAAATATTTGCTACAGTACAATATGCACTCGTTCATGTTGAGGCAATCTTCACGATTCCAATTTTAAACAACTTGTTGACCAGGATTGGTACAAGAAATGAAAAAAGAAAGTGAAATGTGCAACAGTTTTCAGTGAAAAGCTTAGATTATTCAGAACTGCAGCATCCTTGTAGGAAGAAACACTGTACACAAAAGATTCAGACCTCAAGGGTTTTTGCTCAAAAAGGCCTTAAAATATTTTGAGTGACGCTCTTGTCACCAGGACACAATGAACAGGAGCTTGCAGTAGACATCACAAAAGTACAGTTCTCAGCCTCACTCCTTTCATCCCTCAGCAAGGCGGCAAACAGTGTGCAGATCCCCTGAGTCCTTCTGCAGGCCAGGACCAGAATCTGCTCGTCCCCTCCCTCTCCCTCTCCCTCTCTGCTTTCGTTGTGGCTCAGGTAATTAGCTGTGGCTCCCAGGCCTGGCTGGCCATCTGGGGGTGACACTGCGTTATGACTGGCGGGCCTGCTGGGGTCTGACTGTCCAGGCAGAGGCCGCTGACCATGTGCTGCAGCGCCGTGCCCTTTGGCTTCCACTTCTGTGAGCAGAGAAAAGAAAAGGTGAAACGGGAGTTAATATCTGTCAGTTAATTTCACAGAAAGCATAAAAGCACATTGCCTGGTTTGTATTACTCCCCGCTCATAAATTACGTGTATCTCCACGAGGTTCACGTTAGCTGTGAGTAATGGACTGAGTCAGAGCTGGATTACAGTAATCACATGAATGAATAACTTGATGCATTTACAGTGGAAAAAAATCATAGTAAAGCCAGCCTGCATTCCATAAAAAGAGAAATAATTTGTTTTTGGTAGAAAATGTCAGTATTGTAGTTACTATTGAGTGTACGAAGGTATATCAGGAAAGTCACTACGTAGATTTACTCGAGTCTGTCTCTTTAAGGCATCCTCCCAAAAAAGCCTGCTCTGTTCTGTTCTGACAGGCCAGATAAAACATGGCAGATGCTGCTCCAACATTTGCTCACTACTCTCATACTCAATGGGCGTGTCTAATCAGGTGTGTAAGCAGGTGTGTAAGCAGGTAATCAAATGTGTTGCATGTTGATGTCAGCAAGTAAAGGTCTAATCAAACATTAAGCTTTCAGGGCAGTTCAGGACATGAGTTTGTGTTACTGGATGCATTTCTGTAGACATCAACTTCATGTTCAACATACCGATCTCACTACTGTATTACACATAAAAATTAGGGAATTATTAGGGACAAATTAATTTATAAACAACCTTATTTAACAGTTCAATTAAAGAGATTTTTGTCGCAAGTTTCCAGTGTGTGTTTTTATGCCACTGTCATAAAGTAACAACCTCCTCCATATTGGTGGTGGATGACATTAAAAAAAAATCTCCTATTTAATAAGGGCCAATGTCAATCTGTCGACATTAATCTAACCCTAGTTTTGCATTAAGGTTGAAATATGTTTACATTTTGATAAAGCACCTGACCAATCAGTTGTTGCTCACAGGGTTAAAATTATTTCCATACGCTTTAATCTGGACAGAAATGTAAAAAAAAAAAAAAAAAAAAAAAAAGAATTTTTTTCCCCTTTAGTGGATTCAGCAGTCAGGACACTGAGGCCAAATGTCTCCCACAGCAAAATAGATTGCTTGTTGATGGGCCAGTGCCCAAAGAACTCTTAGAGGATTAAGAAAGGCCTGCAGAGAAATGAGAGGATATGCTGGAAAACACTCACACACATGGTTTCAGTTAAAAACTCTCTCCTCAGTCTTGTAAATCGACCGTGTAGCCAGCGTGGGCCCACAAGGGACGTGAGTGTTCAACATTCGCAGAGATGCATGAGGAGGACGGAACAGGGTGTGGTCTACAATCATGGGAGCTCTTGTTCTACTGGGCCTGTAAAATCATCTCTTCTTCCTCATATGAGTGCTGTCAGTCTCTCTGTGCTGGCATCATCGACAGGCCGGCTGCTCGTCATCTGTCCTGAAGCCTCCTCTCTCCGCCAAAACTTTCATCTCTCAGTTTAACAGTGTCAGTGCCATATCGAGAACAAATGAGCTGTTTGATTCCAAAATGACATTTACTACTGAAATGACTGATAGCACAAGGTGAAAGTAACTTCTGGTTTCATTTACGAAACGCAGGAGAACCCTGGGAAAAAAAAAAATATAATATATTCACAGAATGGCTCCTTTATTATTAATATTCAACTTTATTTTTTTGACACTGCGGTGAATTTATTTGGCTTAGAGTTCCGAATTAAAGTATTTTTGAATGAAGCCCTTTTTTCCCGGCACCGCTTTCCTCTTACCTGTCTAGGCTCTTTTGTATTGCAGGGCTCCATTTTGACCTTTGACCCTGCTGTGAAGGTTGTAATGGCCAGGCACAGGTCCTGCTGCCGGATCAGTGGCTCCACTAGTTCCCATCTCTGCAAAATATAGAAGCCAGTGCTAAGTTTGGTGACTGCTAATCTCTATGTGCAGAAATTCGCCTTTTTTTCATAGACTTGCGGTTTGCATGAAGCCCCTTAGGGGTCGTGTTAAAAAAAATAGTGGGTAAAATATATATATATATGGGTTAAAAAAAAGATACTGCTAAGGGGATATGGAAGAAAAAAAAATAAGTTAGAGGTTAAAAAAAAACCGCCACTTTTTTTCTGTTTTTTTTTTTTTTTTTNTTTTTTACCTTCAACTGATTTTTTTTTTTCTTTTTTTTCCATGTCCCCTTAGGAGCATCCTTTTTTTCCCCCTTTTTCCTTCCATGACCCCTTAGGAGTGTCCCCTTTTTTTTCCCTTCCATCCCTTAGGGGCGTCCTTTTTTTTCTTTTTCTTCCATGTCCCCTTAAGGGTGTCCCTTTTTTTTCCCTTCCCTGTCCACTTAAGAGCTTCTTTTTATTATTTTTTAATTTTTTTTTTAAACCACATCTTTTTTTTTTTTTTTTTTTTTAATTTTTACACAAGACTCCTAAGGGGCTCTGTAGGTTTGAGCTTTTGATTAGGACCTCAAAAATCTACAGCTGTTCACAGAACAATTTAAACTTTAGTGAAAGACAAATTTCTATATCTACCACAAACCACTATGATTCTGGCTCCCTAACTTGTCTAAAACAGGGAGTGCAGCTGGGTTTTACTGCATCTCCTAGAAATACAGCAACTAGGCCAAGCTGTTCTCATGTTCTTTGGCTTAAATCATGTTTCCTTGTTGGAGAGATGAATATCTTCCCTCTCCTCATTTATACCACAGGCTACAGGCTACAAACACAGTGTGTTTGTGCCACAGATCTGGAAAAAAGAGGGACCCTGGGATGAACATGTTGATGGGAATGTAATATTTTCCAAAACTTTTTTCAAAATTAAGATAAAATTTTGAAACTCCCACTGAAGAGTCACAGAAATCACAGAATCAACTTACAAATGTAATTTAGCTAAGACACAAAGAACCATGTAGTATTTGTGAAATTGAATGTAAGGACCTACGCTCAACAATTAGAAACACATATACAATTTAAAGGACCATACTGGTGATTTTGCATTTGATTTTTGAGCCAGTGGTGGTGTTTTATTGGTTTGCATTATATTATAAATGTTTTGAATATTATTTAAATTGGACTAAGACCATATTTCAACCTCCATTTACATATATGATGGAGACATAATATCAAAAAGACCTCAAAACTCACTAATATTAACCAACTGGTAACTCAGTCTAATGTTAATTTATATAAATAATTCCAGTTGTTAATATGCTCCTTATATTTGGACTTTAAGTACATTCCCTCCAGTCTCCCCCTAGTGGCCTGACCTGTGACTGTGGCCTGTTGGCACCGATGAACTTGCACTCCACCAGGCCCAAACCCGTCCCTCGAGTCTCCAGACACAAACCTCCTTGTTTCAGCACACTGGACACCGCTTCCTGCTCTGGAATCCTGATGAAACCATTGACAGAGAGGAAAGAGGGCAAATAAAGGCCTTGTTACCACAGTAACCCACACATGGGTTACTGTGGTAACAAGGCCAATAACCACACAACTGACGGATCGCTCTGTTGACTAATTTAACTGCAGCTGGTTACAACACATTCATATCTTAAAGCATATAAATGCAACATGGCAGCCTCTGCAAACTGGAAGCACACCACAGAACAGATGCAGCAGGAAAGAGACAAGCTATGAGTTACACAATAGTACCCACTCAGAGATTCCCACTCAAATCAGATCTATTTAGAGCAGTTATTGTGGACTTGGTTGGTCATGACATCCCAGAGGGTTGCAAGATCATTTTTAAAATGATTTACAGAATAAGAAAATTGTTCCCGTCAGTTATTTTCCTCTAAAAGTTGTATTTTTTTCTTGTGAAGTACACAACCATTTTCAGCTTTTTGTTCTCTTTAGATAATTCATCAAATGCAACATCCCGACAAGGGAAATTTACACTTGGGAGGATCATTGGATAAACCATTAATACAAATGCAGCCTATGATGTCATCAGAAAGCATTACTTTAAGTTACATAAGCCAAAAATGATGAGGAAATCCAATTTTTCCGTCCATTTCCAGTGTTTATCCTTGTCCAGGTTACCGAGGCAACAGTCGAAGCAAAGAAGCCCAGACATCCTTCTACCAAGCCAGATCCTTCAGCTATTCCTAGGGGAAGCCTGAGGCATATCCAGGGCAGATGGGAGACATAATCCCTCCAGTGTATTCTGCATCTCCATCATTGTCTCCTCCCACTGCACATGCCCGGAATACCTCCCCATGGAGGCACCCTGATCAGATAGCCAAACCCCCTCAGTTGATGCCTTTCATTGTGAAGGAGCAGCAAAACTCCCTGATGTCTGAACTCCTAAGGGAGAGTCCAGAGGGTATCGGGACTCTCTGGAGGAAACTCATTTCTGCTGTTTGTATCTGCAATCTCATTCAATGCCCATTGGTCAGGAATAAGCAGACATGGAATCAAATCAGCTTAGAGTTCCTGGGTGAGGGTTAGCGTATCTAAGCTCCCTGCCTCCATGAAACAGATAATGTGAATTAAAGTGGTTCAAGATGCTGCTGTTTTGATGAGATTCTGTACCTAAGCTCTGGGTAGACGTTCTCCATATACCACCGGAAAGGTTTACAGTTCAGCTTTCGTCGCAATGTCAAACGGTCTGCGATGCTACAAACAGGAAACATATGAGGATGTAAAGTCAAAGAGAGAGAAAGAGAGAGAGAGAGAGAGAGAGAGAGAGAGAGAGAGAGATNCAAAGAGAGAGAAAGAGAGAGAGAGAGAGAGAGAGAGAGAGAGATTGTAAGTTGAGATACACAAAAGGAAAAGGAAAGATCAAAGACACAGAGAAACAGGGTTATTTAACAGTAAAGTCTGCTTCATTATAGAAAACTAGAAATAAATCCTGAGGAGCCCAGAGGAAAACAGACAGCTTTTTGCTGATTATAGTGAAGAGAACGAATGAAGAGTTTATTAATAGTGTCGAATCAGCATTTAACACTTTTTTGCTTATACCAGAGAGGCAATTTCGTGGTAATTTACAGCTTAAGCACAGAGAGCTCCTTTGTGTATTTCTGCTTGTACGCATACTGAGGTTGTAGCAGCTGCAAGGGACAACAAATGCTTATGCTGCATTTGTTGTGAATTTGGAATATTTGGCTTTCGACCAGGAAAAGTCAAACAAAATACCCCCTTGGAATTCCTATACTTAGAAAGTCGGGCAAGCTTTTCCAACCCCGAGTTCAGACTGACATCATTTCAACATGGCTGCTCATATAGTAAACAGTAATTCTCTATCTAGAAATGTCTATAAATGAGCGTCTGGAAGCATTTTCTTTAAATAAATCAGCGTATAATGGCAATGCAGGTGTAGTTTTGAAAAGGTAAGTAACTCTTTAAATTTAAAATGTAGCTTGTTTTGGTCTGACAGAGCAAAGAAAACAAAAGTTTTCATGGAAGTGTCCACGCTGTCTCTCACTTGTTACTCAAATGCATGGTAGCCATCAGGGGATGGCGCTAGGGGTGGGCTTATAGGGCTTAAGCCCTGGATGTTTTCCATAAAGCCCCGAATCATTTTTGTAATAGTATGTTTTGAATTTTCTGCAGCATTTTTGCAAATTACCCAAATTTATCAGCAAGGCGGAACCACAGTGTTGTGAATAGATTGGTCAGACCGAATTGGTGGACGGAAGGACATAACGCAGCACCACCACCACCACCACTTCACTGTTTAGATCGTTGTAAAGGTTTTTGTTTAAAAAGATTTTTAACTTCATATAACTTGTGAAAAGATGTAACATGATTTGTGACATTTCTTAAGCATTTCTCAAAATTTATATTTAGCTTTGGTAGATATAATATAGCTTTGGCTATCTACCAAAGCTATTTGCTTTGATAGATCTGGGCTAAGCTCTCGATCTCCACTAAACCTAGATCCGCCCCTGGTAGCCATAAATGACTCTGAGTTAGTTACAGTTCTGGAGCATTATTACCTGCTCCTTTTGTTTTTGGCAAATAGACATTTTGAGTTGAAATTGTGGTTGAAAGAGGTCTTTCATTTGTCAGACTGCTTAACCGAAACAATACATAATGTGTATAAAATATGTCATGAGCTATTTTCTTAGACATATTATTATAAAGTGAGAAGAACCACATAAAGACAAATCAGTCTGTGTAGCTAAAACCTGTATGGAGCTGAACCAAACTGTCTCTGGGCTCCTGATGACAGAGACAGAGTTTAATGGACGAACCTGCCAAAGGCCTTGCCCTGGGCTGAGGGCCTTGCTGAGTAGTAGTACTGTTTATACTCATCCATCCACACTTCAGCGGCCCGCCGGGTGTTCCTGCATTGACACAGACAGAACATCTGCTCAGACATGGTAATGACGGTGCTGCAAGCGTTCCTGCAGCCTCCGCCGCCGCCATAATGACAGTGCTGCAGGGAGAAGACTTCAGACACTTCAGACTCCACACTGCAAAAAAAGTCTCCAACTTCAGTCAATTTATGTGGCTTTCAGCCTTATGATATTAGGTTTATTAGGTAGGTTTGCTTGTTTTAGTGCAATCCATCTTGTTTAATTGAGGATGCAACAGAAACAAGCATCTCTCCTCCTGTATTCTGACTATAGATTCATGTTCAGTGTATGTATATCGGCAGGAAATCCTGTGTGATGTAAAAGCAATAAAAATGCAACTCGGGTATACAAAACTTCTGAAAGCATCATCTGTAGTCCATCCACAGAAAGCCTGATCATTCTCTGCATCTCGACCCCTACAAGGACGCTAAGAAAAAAATTAGTCTGAGGAGTTAACTTATTATTCTTATCCTATGACATAATGTCTGCAATGAAGACCTACAACTTTTCAACAGTCTATAGCCATACTAGTAGCTCTATGAGGATTCTAATGCTCATTACACACCACAAATAACTGTTGAATGCATGAAAAGTGGACAGGCAACTTTGCTATTATTCAATCTTTACCCCAATGGTGAAAAAAATTAAAGTTTGACCTAAGGGTGGCACCAAAGGAGGCCAGGTTGTTACCTAAATCAAAAGGCAGCATGATTTTGCTTAGAAAATGTCATGGCAATCCATATTTTGAGATATCAAAGTTGACAATCTGACCTGAGGGTGACACTAGAGGAAAAGCCAGGAGGTTATGAGAATCATTAGGACTCATCCTGAGGATCAAGATTATCCACAGCAAATTTTAGCCAAATCCAAGAATTGTTTTTTTCACATTATCTTTACAAAACCTAAAGTGGACAAATGGAAATTGTGACCTCATGATGGTAGCAGAAGACAAGTTGGTGTGTCCTTAAAATGACTGAAATTCATCCTCTGTAGAACACGAGTATCTGTACCAAATTTCATGGAAACCCATACAATAATCGTCAAGACATGTCATGACACGTATCTACAGAAACAAGATTAAAATATATAACCTTTTGCAGTGAATAACAGCTCAGCAGGATACCACCCACTCACTTAATGTAGGTGAGAGCGTTGCCTTCTGGGAAGTCGTACGGGTNAGGATACCACCCACTCACTTAATGTAGGTGAGAGCGTTGCCTTCTGGGAAGTCGTACGGGTGCCGTTTCCTGAACACGTGACCCACTCGACTGCAGGGCAAAATCTCCAGACTTCCTCCACACATCCACACCCGGAAAGACAACTCTGCAGGAGGACACACAGCTGATGAGGACGAATACGCAAAGTCTGACGATCCCAGAACATCTGTGGACATTTTGTGCTGATCTGACTTCCTCTTCCTATTTATCATATCTAGATTTGTATGTAGCGATCGATTTGTCTGTCTGTCTGACCATCCACCCCTCCATCCATTCATCCATCCATCCATCCCATAAAGTGTCTCACCAAAATTCTCTCCTCCCCAGATGTCCATATGGGTGTCGTACTGGCCCAGGTGGTTGAACCAGCTCTTGTCCATGACAAAGATCCCGCCGGCGATGACTGGAGTCCTGCAGAATGGCGAGGACAGGAGTCATTAATATTTTCTCAGCTTAAAGGACCATACTGGATCATAATAAAAGACCATACTTTGCATGTTTGAGCCTAATATATTCAATTTTCATACACATAATGTTACTGACGATCATTTCCCAAAGCATACTACTGGAATGGTGAATAAAAAATGTTTTTCCTACCTTCCAGATTGCCACTGGTTTCAGTTCGTTCTGGTACGCTATTAAAATCAACTTGTTGATACTTGAAATGTTCTTGGGATAGGTAATCCATCATCACCAACAAGACGTGTATTCCTTTTTTTTTTCGAAGTTACATAATTTTAGCGTTTAAGTGCAATAAAATGGAGTAAAATGTACAGTATGCCTCCACCAGGGAATATAGTCCCAAAAGACCTGAGTTTATGGAAAAATTTAAAGGACCGTGACTTCATAATGCTGTGTAACTATTAGCAGGAGAAACATGGATTTTTAAGGTGGGTGTATCACTTGAATATTTGATTTTGAAAGATTAAGAGATTTTGCAAAATATCAGGAAAGCTGAAATACGGTTTTATCCTTTGGGAAATGATTGTCAGTAACGTAACGTATGAAAACTTAATATATTAGGCTCAAACATGCAAAATGGCCGGTATGGTCCTTTAACTCTCTCTGAGACACTTCAAATTTTCAGGAATTACTTATTGCCCACGCTGAATTTTCAGTGGGTCCACAAGGGTTTGGAAAGGTTTCATCAGCCCAAATATCAAATCATTTTCTCAGCCCTGGAAGGAACTTGTGATTCTTTAATTTAAGTTAAAATATGAAAATAACCCTCTTTGAACTCACAAAGATTTCACGACAACAATTAATTTCTATAAAATAAGAAAATGCAGATTTTAGATTGTTGCATTCATCTGGTGATCAAGTTTTGTGAGTTTTGTCAGGTCCATTATGGTTTTAAGTCAACATTTCACACATTTATAATTGCATAGATTAAGTTTCAGATTTGGCTTCAGTATTATGCATCATCATAAAATCACAGTGGAAGAAGATGATGAATAAAACAAGTGCAGTTGAGGTACCTGATTGGCTGTGTGGGGTCGCTCCTCGCCATTTTCTGCTCGATGGGAATCTGCTCCCATTTGAAGTGCAGGCTCCAGTCAAACCCTGAGAGAGAGAGAGAGAGAGAGAGAGAGAGAGAGAGAGATGATGATGATGATGAAACATGCTGCAACTGTGAGTTATTTCTTATCCGTTACTACTATAAATCATCATTAACCTCCTCTTAAATCAGCCGATGCAGCCAAATAGGCAAAGTTATCCAGACTGATGACGTCGATGATGGGGCTGACCACTCGCGTATGGTCCTACATGGAAGAAAAAGAACAAAGCCAGTTCTTAGACATGATGGAGCATTTCATATTTCAACTCTTAACATATTACTATCACTGTTGCAACAGTCATAGTAAATATTTTATTGCAGTCACATCTTGTATCTCTGCAAGAATTGCATCAGAAACCGGCTAACCAGGACAACATGCCTGCACAAGCATATTCTGCTAATTAACGTCAATGTCATAGCATGCAAAATGTTTATTGCTTTTATTGGATGGGAAAAATTCCAGCTCAATAACCTTTCCTGAGTCGATTTTAAAAATCTGCACCAGTTATTCAACTTCTAATCCATAAAACTTCAACGAATTTCTCTTTGTGTAACAACAAAATAAAAATGCAGATTGCTTGCCATTGTAGTGAAAGTAATCACAGCTGAATGTGTTAAACCCACAGAAATCAGATCAGAGCGAGCATCAAATCATGAAAAATGTCTCACAGCAATTTAACGATCTCCTCTCTGAGAGAAACCACAAACCAAAGCAAACACAGCTGTTAATAGCTGATGGAGTGTTTATGTGTGTTGTCTGTGATTGTGAGTCTGTGCCAAGACTGGTGATGCCCAAAAGGCATATGTACATCTGTGTTTGTGTGTTGGTATGTGTGTGTGTGCGTCTGTGTGTTTTTTTATGTTTACACAGTCAAGCAGCTTCCCATTAGGACAACTCCGATGGCCGCGTCCAATTAGAACTCGCCTTCTTTCTTTGCACAGACATTGAACCCACTGTGAACTTTGTATTCGTTGCACCAAAGTGTGTGTGTGTGTGTGTGTGNGGGGGGGATGAAATGCCACTCTGACAGAGAGGATTTTAGTGATGAAGTGATGCTTTCAACAGCTTCAAGCAATAGTCATTTCACTGGGCTTTTAATGAGCCGCTGTGATTTGATGATACATGAAGAAGAAGAAGAAGCTCTTCCACAAATGGACGCAAGCGATGATGATCTCTCTCTCTCTCTCTCTCTCTCTCTCTCTCTCTCTATCCCCCTCTCTGTAATTCTTTCTCTTTTGCTTTTTCTTTTTTTGTGTGTCTGTGTGCTGTGGTTTTTAATGATTAGATGCAAGAATTTATTATTAATGTTCAACTAAAGTTTAGAAACTGGTAAAAAAAAAAAAAAAAGCTTAAAATAAGAAGTGAAAAGAGGAAAGTGAAAATCGAAAATAGAAGCAAACAGAATTGTTCTTGTCACTATTAGAAGTGTTTTGCGCACTATTAATACCACATTTTCCAGATACCATTTAGTGTGTGTGTGTGTGTGTGTGTGTGTGTAANGCACTATTAATACCACATTTTCCAGATACCATTTAGTGTGTGTGTGTGTGTGTGTGTGTGTGTAACTCTAACTTTTTTTGCTGCATTGTCACACTGCAGCAAATGCCACGTCCATCTGAGTAACACAGTGTACGCTCTGTCCCACTGGCACTAAAGGTCAAGAGGATGAATTTAGCTTTTGCTGTCTGGAACAGTGATGCATTGGGCGTTTCCATCTCTTCCTGTTCTAACCCACATTTAGCTAAATCAGGTGTGTTCACCTGATCAAGAATCGGTGCTTCCTGGATCTCGGTGGGCCAGTGGGAATGATGTGGGAGATATGGGAAAAGATGCGGCACTGTGGCACTTGATGACCAAGATTGAGAACCACTGGTTTAGAGCCACATTTTAGCTTTCTACTACTACTAGATAGCAACATTCCTGACAGAAAAGTTCCAATGCTAACAATATTATGTAGATTTCTGATCTCTGAAGTCGTGGCTCTGTCATGCCCTGACCTCCACTCTTCTTATCTGGTCTCTGCAATATGCAAGCACCACCATTTAGTTTCAAAAAAAGCCATTAGGTTTCCCAAATAAGCAGCTTTGGTGAGTTTGAGGCTATGTTCACGTAAGAATTCTGTGACATCAAGTGCTTTTTTTAACCAGCTGACCAATCATATTGAGTAAAAAAAGATGGCTCTCTGCAGATCCAAAAGCAACATGGCCATTGTTGAAAGGCTGGTACTAAAATGCAATATGACATCATCAAACTGAAGCTCCTGTATGAGATGATTAAATGTTCCTTGTTGCTCTCTGGCTAACGACAGATCGCTGGTGACCCTGATTTTATATTTATTGGTCTTTCAGAATAAAACTCTTCTGCAAACAGAAGCATATGTTAAACCGAAGATGCAACATACAACCAATGTTGCCAATTATTAATATTTAATGATAAGCGTGTCACACACATTAAAATTTCAGCGCAGTCTAAAAAAAAGTTACTAGATTTATCACTTATGTGTTTGAGAAATAAAGCTTTGAAAAATTCACAAATTTACTAACATGGAACACTAGATTCAGATGTGCCATATTGCTTTTATATGGTCTATTTAATTCCCTGATGCCTGAAATACACAAATGAAGTGAAGCGCTTATTACCTGATCATTAAAATGAATCAATCCTTTTGCTGTTTTGAGTTTAGAAGTGCCTGAAATGGTTCATCCTGCTCTGGGAGCCTGCATGAGCTCAGGACTGCGGCCTGAGAAAGATTAATGAATTCAGGACCGGGAGCAGCCAGATTGAGGAGCAGGAGAATTATCAGTGAGCCTGCTGTTCTCATGAATACCAGAATGGAGATTGTAATACAAACTGGATGAGTCACAGCTGCCCAGAGCCAAGGATGAGTGTACGGAAACACACACATATAGTAAGATGTGAATACACTGACGATGTGTGGAATCCTCTGAATAAAACATAGGCTTTCTGAAAGCTGGACTTTTGAATACATATATATGAGTCTTTTTGCACGATAGAGCCTTCTTCTGGGTTTAATATGAGTTTTTTGTATAGTACATTTTGTGAATAAAGTCATGAGAAGAGGATAAGTGTTAAGAAAAATCATTTTGTGGAATCAAAGCTCTTGCTGCAGGGTGGGTGGGAGTTGCGGTGGGGGANGGTTTGGGGAGCAGCTGTGTTGGGTAGAGCCCAGTTATAAGATAGTATTGTCATGGGAGAGAGAGCCAGCAAAAAGCCGATTATTCATTAGTGAGCGATGAAGGTTTCTTTTCCATAGCAACGTTTCTCTTTATCAAAACATTTATGTCTCAAATGCACATATTCATCCCTGTGAAACATTGAGTTTACATGCTGCGTGAGATTCTGCGAAAATGATCCAAGACACAAATGAGTGCAGAATCACAGCCGACATGCCCTTGAAAGTTCATAAAATGTTTGCAACATAAAAAATTCACCCAATATTTAAAGGAATATACCGGTAATTTTTCATGTTTGAGCCCAATAAATACAACTCTCATACATGTTACGTTACTTATCATTTATCAAAATATACTACTGCAGAGGTAAATTTTTGAATTGTTTTTCCTATCTTCCAGACTGCTCATTCCAGTATGCTATAAAAATCAACTTATAGAGACTTGAAACGTGCTTGAGATAAGTAGTCCATTGCAATAAACATGATGTCCGTTAAATTTTATTTTGGTCAAAGTTACTTATTTAAACCAATCCAACATGGAGCTGAGATTTGGTAAAATAATGCCAAAACTAAAATACGGTTTTATATTTGGAAAATGGTTGGCATGGTTGACATGTACGCGGGTTGTTGTTATAGGGCTATAGCATACAAAATCATCAGTATAGTCCTTTAATAATACCTTATTATATGTTTCTGGAACATTTATGGGAATGTGACTGCAGTCCCTTTTTGGGCTGTATAATTTTCATATGTGGCTGTGGGAATTTTTCCACTTTATTATGGGCAAAGATATGTCTTTGATCAGAAAACGAGCTAGCGCGCACACACACACACACACACACACACACAAACAAACTGGAGCAAGAACATGCAATAGATAAGGAACCAATATAACCAAAAAAATAGAATCTTCATTACTCTAACAGACTTGATACTCAAATAGAGGACAGGCTAATTGAGGATCATTGCCAATTAATTTTATTGGCCATGGCCATAGCCAATAAAATTAATACAGAAAAGGAACAAAATACCTCTGAGCTTTATATCACCAGGCAAAAATGCCCTCTGAACATAATTTAATTGTCCTGTGTGAGCCAACAAGCATTCCATTTCCAAAATTCAAAATTGTAATGTGTGTGTGTGTGTGTGTGTGTGCCTCCTTGTGTATTAAGTGTCTAATTGGAGAGTGTGAATGACGTGGGAGCAGCAGCCTGCAGCCTGTTACCTCTTTGACTCTTTGGATCATCGGCTGCAGCCAGTCGGCGTTGACCTCACAGTGGCTGTCTAAGAAGGTCAGGATTGAGGCCGAGGCCGTGCTGGCTCCTCGCACCCGAGACCGGATTAGACCTGAGGGAGACACGCCATCTGACAATCAGATATCAACTACAAATGAAACCCTAACGTTATCGAGTGATTGATAACATGAAAATACAGCATGTCACTGTTGCTGATTGTGACCAGATAGTAATGTGTTCCATTTACTCTGTTACATTTATTAAGTAATTTTTTTCACAAAATTGTATTTTACTGTGTAGTTTTATTGCAGGATACTTTTAACTCATAATTGAGTATATTTATGAAAAAAAAAACTTTTATTTTGTTACATTTGGTCACACTCTTTACATTACTTTTGATTTCACCCGTTTGAATTCAGGCGCGTTCAGTTTTTCTGTCTGCTTCAGCTCCGAAGTAGCCACACCCCCCACCTTCCATTTTCATGGTTTCACTCAGAGCAGAACAGTCATGGCAGAATCAACAGCAGGAGGTTTAGAAGAGGCACATCCCTGGGCACACATTCAAATGCTGTTTTCTTTTCAGTCTACCAAACCAACAGCTACATAACGCGTTGCGTCTTTGTCTCGTTAAAAATGTGACATTTCAGCTTCTAAGAATCAACATGGAACTTGAAGAAACATGGCGGTAAGCTGCAACATTAGCTACTTAACTAGCTGCTGCTGCTAATGCTAACTCAAGTTTTCCTGTTCTATTCTGAGCAAATTCATGAAGCTAACCTAGCTAACTGTCTTAACTAGCTGCTGCTGCTGATGCTAACTCAAGCTTTCCTGTTCTATTGTGAGTAAATTCATGAAGCTAACCTAGCTAACTGTCTTGGGGCCAGGCCAGAATTGTCATGATTTGTTATGTGGTAAATATTTGATTTATTACTGTCTACTGTTGCTTTATATGATATGATCTGGATTGTATTAGAAGCTACATATGAATACTTTGCACTTTTTCCTCAGACGAGCACGTTATAGCTTGTTGATTATTTGAAAAAATAAGCTTGATCAAAGTTACTCACTACTCAAGTAATCTTTTTAATAAATACTTTCTCACTCAAGTAATTATTTTGATGACTACTCATACTTGAGTCACTATTATCATAAAGGAACAATACTTTTACTTGAGTACAGTTTCTGGCTACTCTACCCACCTCTGGTGNCTATTATCATAAAGGAACAATACTTTTACTTGAGTACAGTTTCTGGCTACTCTACCCACCTCTGGTGTTGACTGCTACATGTTTATTAGGCAGTAAAAGTAACTGCAAAAACAGAATGAGACTTTCTCAGCTGCAGCAAAAGTGGCATTTGCGCCCCCCCCCCTTATTTATTTATTTATTTTTTACTCAAAATGCCACATATTTTGAGGCTGTATTGCATTCTGGTCGATTGAGAAAACTTAGCAGAGAAATTGATCCGTCTGCCTCTTCCACTGTGGATTCCTGTGAGATTATTGAATGTCCGTGCAAAACATTAAGAAGCCACAATGACACCAAAGCCTGACGGGTTTCAGTGTCAAAAACAACTTTAATAAAAAAACAAAAACAAAAAAAAAAAACACATTTTGTTGAGTGCAAAGAAGAGTACAATGGTGTATTAGGGCCATATGAAGAAAAAAAAATGAGGGGCATTATTTCATGTTTTTAAACATGCAAATTTGCATGTTTAAAAACACGTATGGACTTTTTTTTCGAGTTTTTAAACTGGCAAATTTGCGCATTTAAAAACTTGAAATAATGCCCCCTCATTTTTTTTTTTTTTTNTTTTTTTTTTTTTTCTTCATATGGCCCTAATATGCTGTCGTAGAAGAGTAACATCTTCATACTGCAGTGAGTCTTTGGTGGGAGGTCAGCGTGGACGGAAACCAGATTTCACATCCTGTCTTCCGCCAAGACTTAACATCGATTTCCTTCAACCTTTCCTTAAAAGAACATCCTGGTGATCGCACACGATGCTCAGTGTGCGCCAGGCCTTAAGCCCGGTGTCTTCTTTTCCATTTAACCTCTCGGTCCCATCCCCTAACCCCACACATAAACACACACACACACACACACACACACACACACTTACCCTCTCTCCTGCTGTTCCTCAGGCAGCGCACTTTGGGGATTTGGGAAAGCAGCTGACAGTCCTCAGCTGGAGGGGAAAAGCAGAGGAGTTGGGATGTTATGATGGAAGCAGAAAACACACTCTTACTCCAGCAAACACACACACACACACACACAGAGATACAAACACACCAGTCAGACCGCTCTGGATTTTTCACATAAACACACATAGTCACGCATGGACAGACAGATGCAGAGATACACACTCAGAAATCACACACTGTCCTGCATACTGAAAAAAAAAAAAAACACTCAAAGCATGATAACATGCATCATATTTAAATACAATATCCATCACTGTTGCGCCACAGCCCTGCAAATAATTGAAAACATGTAAACTAAAAAACAAAAAAATCTCAAACAAAAGATTTCATGTCAGCAGATAATTCAATTTTAAATCTTTTCCCATAAACAAAAGCAGCTCATTCCCATCATCCCTCTCTGCTACATGAGGAAGATGTGGCTCAGACCTCATGTTGGTGTGTGAGGACGGACATCGTTGTAAACAAGACACACAAACACAGGTACACACACACAACACATGCACAACCTTGAGAGGATTAGAGTGTGTGATCTTGCTGAGGGTTTGTGGGTGGATTAAGNACCCCACCCCCCCAACAGTGTTGGAGCGTCAGAAGAACAATCATGAGGAGTTGTAATCCTCCTTGATGAAATTTGCTGTGTGTGTATGAACCTGCTTGTTTGTGTTTATTCATTGTGTACGCTGGATAACACAGGGGTTGTGTGTGTGAAGAGTGAGTGTATTAGTGCTTTACTGAGGGGACAGCTGGTGTGTGTCAGTGTGTGTGTGTGTGTTGCGTGAGGAGGCGGGGGCTCAGTGGTAAACCACTCAGGGACGGACAGCAGAAAGTCATAGATCACACCTACTGAGCAGATGCTGTGTACTTTAAGAAAGATTGTGCATGATAGTGTGTATGTGTGAATATGTGCATGCACGCACTGTTGCAGCTGCATGCATGCAGTCGCAGAAATACACTAAGAGTTTTTTCAGATCTGTCGTCTTTTGCTGTGATCCAAATCTGCGACTACATTGTTATATTGTTGCCGTTAACATTTGGTTGGTTTGAAAAGCCAGTGAATTAAAATATATCAGAAAAAAGTCATGTCACTCTCTCTGCTCATTGGTCAGGACTGTCTGGGGCAGGAAAAAGAAAATCAAAACAGGAAAAGTTTACTATGCCAGGATAAATAAATAACATGGATTAAAGGTGGAATTCAGATATTTTTCATAGATATATTCATCATTTGGTTCATATTCCAAGAAAACTATGACAGCTGAAGCTGAATCTGACTTAGAGACAACGTGGAAAACCACATGTTGCTTCACATGATGTGAAGAAGACGTGCTGCCTTCAGACGCTGAACAGGAGAATGGAGCAACATGCCGAGAACATACAACCACACGCTAACCTGAACACATGTTAGCTAAGATTGATGTGTTGCCATCTTTTCAGAGCATCTGTTTGATTTGATGTTAACCACGCACACCAAACCCTCTCTGGTTCTAATCTATCAATAGATTGCTCTGTTGTTGGGTCAGTACTAGAATTAAAGATTTAATAAATCCTTGGAAAATGTCACTACTCCATCCACTTCTGCACTCTCTCCTCCCGTACACTAGGGGCACCCGTTCTCTGCCTTCAGCTTCGGCGCCTTCCTTCCCCTGTTCTTCCCCGCACTATTTAAATCCTGATTCTGCAGTTAGTGTTTGCCAGATTGTACTGTGCTTGTCACTGTCAGTCCCGCTGTTATCGTGTTTCTCTGATCTGTTAGTTTGTGTACCGGACTTGTTCTGCCTGTTTACGGACTCTGACCTTGCCTATCCCGCCTTGGTTTTTGTTAGCTGGTTTACCTGCTTCTTGTGTATTGTCTTCGCCTGTTTTTTTTGGACTTCGCTGCTGCCTGTGGATATACCTCCTTGCACAGAATAAACAGTTAGTTTCTTGTCATCTTACCCGTGAGTCGGTCTCTGCTTCTGGGTTCTCACCTTCCGGCCTGATAGAAAAGCAGACTTACTTGCTAATTATGAAGTCTTGATTATTGAACTGGCAGCAGCTAAAGTGCCAAAGTCTCAGTTTGGCTGACACATCTTGGCAGAGGCCTCGCTTCATTTCCTGTTAGTGCAACACTGAATTAAATTAATTTCTTGTACCAAAACAGCACTCTGTCAATATTAGTTTTTGGTCTATAATTTATAAACTTACTATAGCAAATGAGCAGTGTTGCATGATGATGAAAAACACATTTTACATGCTACCATGTGTGTTTGTGTATTTCGCTTATAAAGGAACGAAAATTCATTCAACAGTTTATTCCAAATATAGACTTATTGATGTTACATGTGCACTTGTGTGTTGGCGTGTGTCTGTATGTGTGCGATCACACCTCCCTGAATCCTCATGTGTGTCTAGACACTACAGGAGTCTCGTACTGTCATCTGGACTGGCGATAAAGATCACCGTCCTTGCCTGAGGACGGCAGCTTGACCGTTAAGTTGAGGTAAGCCTTAACGGGATTTCACGGGAAAATCCCTCCACCCACCACCGACCAACATCCCCACAGCCAACACCCGCTTCTGTGTCAGCGTCGATCACACTCTGACCTCCACCTACCCTTTGGCAGCCATAAAACTAGTTTACTGACTGTAAGTCATGTGGTCCAACAAAGGATTATGCTGTTTATAACTTGCATGGCTAATTAGTGCTAAAATAGGAAAAGCACTTTAAAGGAGACAGATTTCCATGTTCTCAAAGCTTTGCAATGCTTTAATGAGCAAAAAACACACATATGATTCATTTCTATGCTGCAGCAGCATTGTGCACACTGAGTGACAACATGCTGGTTTAGATACTGTCTCTTAAAGGCCACTTATTTACTGGATGCATTTCTCCAGGTTCAAGTTTTGTAACTTACTTCCTGCTATATTATGCCATGAAAATGAGGGAAAACAACAAAAAGTTGAATATTTCCTTTTCAACTCAAAACTATCCTGCCTCAGTTCTGCTTTATTATAACTCTTTAATGTCTGAATTTGAGGGATCTTGCTAAAAAAAATTGCTGTTGACATGATGATGGGGGAGCCTTGCCATATTATTAATAGCTACTGTAAGATATTTTGAAAGCTAATATCGCTATTCTCTCTTTCACTCCATTGATTTGCTGCATGAATTAAAGATTTTCCTGGCTTAATAAAATGATTCATAGAAATGCTCAAACAATCTATCTTTAAACTGTCATATATACCTCATACATACATACATGTCCTGTTTAGCTGTTGCTAACTGGAAGTTTGCGCTATTGTTAAAATGCCATAATTACTAAGATGTTAAATAAGATTAAGATGTTAAATCCAAACCTACACAATTCTCTGCATCAGCGAGAGCAATGAAGATCTAATTTACATTCAGAAAATGAGGAGCTGAATTGAAGCTAATGGCATCATAAAAATAGAATTTTTTTTACATAACTAAGCAGCTCTGCAGAATTAGCAGATAACCACATTTAAGTCATTATTCCCCTTCAGCAGCATTAAACAGACGAATTACATGAGCTCATGCTTCTCATGTCCACACCACTTTCTCTAATCACCAACACATGCATCTCCTCTGTGGGACCGCTACAGTTACCTACATTCACTGTGTGCTTAGGCTCGCACACACACGTATCGCACACACACAGACACACACACACACAGAAATACACTCGGAGGTGTCAGAGCTGGCCAGACATCTAAACAGTAGCAGCAGGAGTTCTAATTCCTCGTTACTCTCCCTGTGCGGCCGCCAGTCTACCTGCACCCATGCCGAGCGTTACGCCAAAACCCCCAAATCACACCTTTCACTCCAGCTAGTGTGTTTAAGCCAAAGTGTCTTTGAGCAAGGCGTTTAATTTCCTCCCTGCTTCGTAGACTCCCATCCTGGGGACAGCAGAAGTGGATCGGTGTATTTTTTTGCACATTAGAGGAAACATTTCAAAACAGGTCCCTGAAGACAAATAAAAAAAAATCTATCTAATTCTTAAATTTTGATCAGTGAAATTTATAAACACCTACACATATAACAAAAATATTACAGAAATTCAACTTGAAACTGAGATTTTTTCGTTAAAGATTAATCAAAATGCAGCCTGTAAACTATCTCAGTGAGTAAGTTTAGCCTTTAAAACTGGGCTGAATTTGATTGAAAAGTGAATTTCAACAGCATTTCCTGACAATGTTTCAACGTTTACTAAAGACGTCGCACATTTTGAAATATGATTATTGAAATGCTGCTGAAATAATGGTTTTGTGTAGCTTAGACATCTGAATCTTTCACTTTTCAACAAATTTGGTGCAATTTTTACCAATACAATTCCATGATTTTTCACCTCAAAAAGTGCTGATTATTACTGCAATTTCTTTCTCAAAATTTGCTCACATATATGCAGAGATATATTTCTGATAAGCAAAATATCAGATGATAATATCTGATATTTTCATCAGCGGCATCCTTGATTCGTTACATAAAAAGCAGGACGCTCCATCTCTGCATCACTTTCTGATTTTGGGTCATGCAAAGAGTTCAGCCTCCACAGCTTCAAAGCCACTTCTGCCTCCTGACACGTCCCTGTTATTTTTGTTCTTATTTACTGAAATATTCCTTTGTCATAAGCATCACGCACATATTCAGAGCAGTGGAAGCGTGACAGGAGCTGCATGCTGCATCAGCAACGAGCAGAAACTCACGGTCAGAGCTGAAGTCGTCTATCAGGATTATTTCCTGAATCAGAGACGGAGGGCTTCGCATCAGGACGCTGAGAGAAAAAGACAGAAAAGTCAGACCACAGAGCACAAATCACAAATATTCATCTCTTCCTCCGTCTGTGCACCACCTCATTACCTCTTGATGGTGCGCAGCAGAGTGGAGCGAGCCTCGTTGTGGAAAGTGATGATGATGCTGGTGGAGGGAAGGTTGGTGTCATAGTTCAGAGACGCACACCTGTAGTGAAAAACACTGAAGTGAGTGTGAGCAGGTTTATTTAGTTTCCCTTCAGAAAACACATTTCATTTCTCATGTCTGACAGATGAGGGCATAAATGCAGAAGTTTATTGTAGGATACTTTTAACTCATACTTGAGTGTATTTATAAAGATAGAAATATACTTTTACTCTGTTACATTTGGTCGCACTCTTTGTATTACTTTTGATTTCACCCTTTTGAATTCAGTCACGTTCAGTTTTTCTGTATGCTTCAGCTCCGAAGTAGCCACACCCCCACCTTCCGTTTCCATGATTTCACCTGGAGCAGAACACTCATGGCGGAATCAACAGCGGGAGGTTTAGAAGAGGCACATCCCTGACCACACATTCAAACACTGTTTTCTTTTCAGCTATATAATGCGTTGCATCGTTGTCTTGCTAAAAATGTGACATTTCAGCTTCTAAGAATCAACATGGAACTTGAGGAAACATGGCGGTAAGCTGCAACATTAGCTACTTAACTAGCTGCTGCTGCTAATGCTAACTCAAGTTTTCCTGTTCTATTCTGAGTAAGTTCATGAAGCTAACCTAGCTAACTGTCTTGGGGCCAGGCCAGAATTGTCATGATTTGTTACGTGGTAAATATTTGATTTATTACTGTCTACTGTTTCTTTATATGATATGATTTGGATTGTATTAGAAGCTACATATGGATACTTTGCATTTTTTTCCTCAGACGAGCCTTTATAGCTTGTTGATTATCAAAAGAATAAGCTTGATCAAAGTTACTCACTACTCAAGTAATCTTTTTAATAAATACTTTCTTGCTCTCACTCAAGTAATTATTTTGGTGACTACTCTTACTTATACTTGAGTTACTATTATCATAAAGTAACAATGCTTTTACCTGAGTACAGTTTCTACTCTACCCATCTCTGCATAAACGTCCTCTGACTACATCAGCTCACGCCGCTGTTTCGGGCAGCTGTGATTAGCAGCAGCGACCTGCTGAGTCGCCTCAGTATTGTTGCTGTAGCGACATGGAAATTTCTGGTTGCTAGGCAACTATTGCACAGATTTCTGACCCAGTGCTTCATATTACCTGTTGCCAGGAGCTTTAAGAATGGGTCAGCATTTGATTAGTTCCTCCAAAACATTTTTCCTTTTATTGCAGCAGGAAGTACATTTTAAAAGACTTTTCATAAAATGAACATTGATGAATTTTATATAAAGCTAAATAAACGCTTTATGATAAAAAAGCTTCAGCTTGCCAGAGTCTAAAGTCATTTTTACTTTTTTTTTTCTCTAAGATTTCTTTTTAGATGTAACATTTTCTGGAGGTTTTAGAAATTTTGACAGTTTTTTCTAGATTTTTTTTTCATTAGCGATTCTTTTTCCATTTATTTTTATTTTCTATAATTTACTACATTTGAGCATAGAAGAATCAATTTAGATTTCTACTGACTTTTTTTTTTTAACTTCTACATTTCTGGACATAAGATAAATTTATTGTCAAGATTCCTGCAGGCAAGGCTGTAAACTACAAAAAAATACCTCAAAAAGTGACCACAAAAATGTATCACATGACCATCAACTATGAACCACGCGTCATTTTCTTTCTCTCCACTGCCTCTGTCAGAATTTTGAAATTTCATTCCAGATATAATAACTCAGCGTAGGTTTGATTAAAGGTCAGAATCTGCTGAACCTGTGACAGGATCCATCCATTTATTTCTACATTATAACAGATGATAATTTTCTTTTTTTT
The DNA here is from genome assembly GCA_014773175.1 of Lucifuga dentata. Lineage (NCBI taxonomy): Eukaryota > Metazoa > Chordata > Actinopteri > Ophidiiformes > Bythitidae > Lucifuga > Lucifuga dentata. The sequence continues at coordinate 133,259 of VXCM01004031.1, forward strand.
AAAGTGTGGTATCTGTAGCTGTGACATCAGAGTGACCTAACCTCTACACACACACACACACTGATTTAGGTGTGTATCAGCGTGTTGACCTGTAGTGTCGCGTGTCCCTGATGCTCCTCTCACTGCCCAGCCTCTCGCTCTCCTGCAGGTTGAAGGCATGTTCTCTGTACGGGTCGTCTCCCGCTTTCAGCTGCTTGGCGGCCAGGTATGCCTTCTCATCGAAGCTGCCCATCAGCTGGCTCTGCTGCTCCGCCCGGGCCGGCTGGGTGACCTGCAGAGGCAAAACAAACAGACACAAACACTCAGGAGGAAAATTACTAAGAACTGATTAAAAGCACATTTCAGAGGGAAGTATTTTACTTTTTACTTCAATACTTTGCAGATTTACATTCAAAACACAAGAGAAACTTATAAAATATCAATATCACTTTAATTCTGTCTTTGCTTCTTTTTTTGTCTTCATTACTTTTGTCCTTCCTTGTTTTATTTCTGCACTTCTTTCCCTCCTACCTTCCTTCTTCCTTTCCACCTTGCCATCTTCAGTTCCTTCTTCCCTTTCGTCCTTTCCCTTATGTCTTTCCTTATTTCCTTCTTTCCTTGCTCCCTGATGTCTTTCCACATTCCTTCCTTCCTTCCATTTTTCATTTATCCTTTGCTTTTTACTGTCCTTCTTCCCTTGTGTTTTCTTCTTTCCTTCCTCTTTTCTGTTCCTCTCTTCCTCTGTTCTTTCTGTCCTAGCATACTTGATTCCTTCTTTTTTTTTTTTTACTTATTTCATAATGCCATTCCTTATTTCCTTCCTTCCTTCCTTGTTACCTTTGCTTTTCCCTCTTTATTTTCTTGTTTCCTATTTTGTCCTCCTTTCTTATGTCCATCCTTTTTCTTTCTTTAACAGATCTTAAATCTTAAGTCAATGCAAAACATGGAAAAGAAGAATTTTCTGGAATTTGCTAAACAACACACACACACACACACACACACACACACACACACACACAGATCATGAGCTGATGATGACCAATATGTTTGGTGGGAACCCTCATCTCCTTCACAGTGATCTTTTCTGTCAACGCACTTCCTCTGACACGTCTGTAATTATACTGAAATGAGTGGATGCCACATGCTTCATCCTCATAAAACACATTTTTGGTCTGTTCATGGTCTGTGTAAGAAGTTTGTAGAGAAAAACAGGCGGCGCTCTCATGTTTGAGAAAGTATTTTCAAGATCACTGTGTTATTGTTTCTTATAAACAAAAATAATCTTATCAAGCACTTTATAGGACCATACCACCCATTTTGCATGTTTGAGCCTAATATATTCAATTTTCATACATGTAATGTTACTGACAATCATTTCCCAAAGCATACTACTGGAACGGTGAATTAAAAATGTTTTTCCTACCTTCCAGACCTCCATTGGTTTCAGTTCATTCTCTATTAAAATCAACTTGTTGATACTGTAAACATTCTTGGGATAGGTAATCCATCATCACCAACAAGACGTGTATTCAGGTTTTTTTTTCGAAGTTTCGGAATTTTAGCATTTAAGCGCAATAAAAAGCATGGAGTGAATGTATGCCTCCACCAGGGAATATAGTC
>VXCM01004033.1:0-70494 GCA_014773175.1 Lucifuga dentata
TTTATTCGGGCTTGGGACCGGCACAAGGAGGACACTGGCTTGTGCCCCCTTGAGGCTGCATTACATGCATTATCACCGGTATTGTCCTTTAAGTCTTATTGCACCCTGTTGGTGTGCACATGTGGGATCTGGTTTCCCTGAATAATCACTTTCCTGTTTAGACACAAGCCTGGGAACTTGTGATTTTACTGGAGCAGAGGAGACACGTTTCCCCGTGGATCCTGAAGCTCTGTGACCTTGGTGTAACGAGGCTCCAAAGAGGATGTGGCTTTCCTCATCAAATCCGGTAGATATGTGAAGCCAATACACACTTTCCAATGGTCAAATTTTCATTGGCATGAAATTTGCCATTTTTGCTGTGCTGTCAGAAATGTGCAGCTCCTTGTTTTTGCATTGAAATGGCAGTTTATTCATTCACTCAGACTTAAAGTAATAAAATAAACAAATATTAATCTGTTAGCATTTATTTAAAAAAAATCTGTATGAGCTCCAAAGCAGTGAAGATTTAAAATAATGTGTAATAACCATTTCATTGTCATAAGGAAATTATCTTTCTGTTTATCTCTCCTTCACAGGGAGGATTAAAGATCAGGGTCCAGCCACACCTAAGCCCCCAGACCTTTACCACAGACATTCTGACTTGTCAAACAGAGGTGTAACTAATAACATTAATAATGGCTGCATTCTATTTCTATTCTATTTCTGTCAGAGCCCAGATATTAGCCATGTCAGCTGACTGGCTCATGTTACAGGTACATCTAAAGGTTTATTTATTTATTTTTTTTAAGTTAAGATATCCACTGTGAGAAACGTCTGATGTCGTAGCCCAAGTGAGAACTCCAGGTCACGTGACACCCCTTGCCTCAGCATGACTTGAAACATGAAAAAAAAAATGCCCTGAGCATCACACACTGCTAAAAAGCTTATTTTAGTTATCACAATGAACAAACCTTTCCCATAGCAGATATTTCTGTAGCAGGAAAAGTACAGGTGGAACTGATAAGGTTAAATAACCTTAATGATGACTGTGTTGCATTTAGATGTAAAAGCATGTCTAAATGGAGTAAAGCTATTATTAATGCTATAAGTTACATGTTTTTGACACACAGAAGTCAAGCCAGCTATTCAGATTGAAGGACAATGTCTCTGCTACTCGCTGGAAGGCATCGGGTTGTCTTTGATCATTATCCTGTTCGGTATTTGCACAATAGAATGTCTCAACCCAGCAGATCTCTGCTCATCTCTTTCTTTCTTCTTCTTTTTTTTTTGTCAGCATCAATGTCTCTTGTTGGCAGAGTGGCACCTCTCTTTCTCCATCATCTCCTTGCTACTCATCCTCTTCCCTTTTGTTTCGTAAATTTCATACATTTTACTTCTTACACATACTTGGTCCTTCTTTTTCTGTCGTTCTCCCTCTCTCTCCTTAGGCCTTCTTTCATTGTCTCTGTTTTGCTGTCTCTCCTCCTCTTTCAATTGTTGTCCCTCTCAAAATCTCATTAGCTCTCTCACGCTTTCATTTATTTCCTCACTGTTTAACACTGTCCATCACTTCTGCCTGTTTTCCTCTCCTTCTATCTTCATGTCCCATCTCTCTCTCTCTCTGTCTCTCTCTCTCTCTCTCTCTCTCTCTNCTCTCTCTCTCTCTGTCTCTCTCTCTCTCTCTCTCTCTCTATCGATGTATTTCTTGCCCTCTGTGCCAGCCTGTACCCTGCACCTGCACCCAGCTGGCACGCCTCACTTTGTAGAATTAATGGTTCCATTATCTGTCTTCAGTCCTCTCTCACTTACACACACACACACACACACACACACACACTGTCAAGACACTGCGGGGGGACATCGACAGTATTGTTTTATTCCACCTCACCAAGTACAAAGCTTACATTTTGAAGTCCACTCCTAACATTTCCCACACCAAATGGAATGACTAATAGAAAGTAGTAATACAGACAATTGCAATGGAGTAGTATTTGCTTATTTTTAATGTTACTTACTTACATAATGTTGTTGCCAGAAGAGTAGATTCAATTGAATTGGGGGGGGGGAAGCGAGCAATCAAAGATGAAAATTGCTTAAGGAGAGCTAGATAATTACAACATAGATTAATACTGACCAACACAGGATGCTGTTACAGAAAGATTTATTTGACTGTTTTGTGCGAAACTAATTAGAATTTAATTTAATCTGTTAAGGCAGAACTATTAATCAACTCCTCTACAGGTTTAATTTATAGATGTGTAAATAAATAAGAGAGAGAATCACCTTCTGTGGGGGAGAGCCCACGGCCATTTCCACGTAGTAGCCCTGACCAGACTTCCCACGCAGGTTATCGATCATGTCCACGAAGCTGATCCCGCTCGCTGTCGCTCCTCTCCGCCTGCGCGCAGAGAGCCTCCTCGCTGCGTCGGTAGCAGGCGGTAGCAGCGGCGGCTGCTCAGCGCGAGCGCCCTGACGCAGTGGCACGCGGATAGCCAGAGGCCGGCCCGGGGCGTCCGGCGCGGACCGACCGTTACCGAGCGTACATAAAGTCGTCCATATCAATATACCTGCCAAGCAGCGACGGTGTAACGTCGAAGCGCCCATGTTAGAACACGCTATGGTGTATTTTTTTGTTAAAGTTTCGTTGTGACTCTGGTCCTCCTTCAGTTTGACATCCTGTCTGCAGCAGCACCGGAGAACGGATCAGGTGGTGATGATGCGAAAATGACGGCTAACACCATGATGGCATGAGAAGAGGGGGTCACTGAAAAAACACAGCGTGACAAAATATCACGCAAATATGAACAACCGACATTGGAAATCAAATCACCCTCACAGCTGTCAACCCTAGATGCACCCGTTATTTGAGGCGGTAAATTACAAGCTGTCCTTCCGCGCCCCGAGTGTCAACAACCCGAAAGCCTCTGATGTTTTCTCCGTACATCCTTCGTTCAGACGACCAAAACAAAGATCGGTAGCCATGCTAACTGGCGGACTACCGTAATCCGCATCCTCCCCCTTCGACCCGTTCTGTTCTTGGCCTTCCCGTCTCTCACCTCCTCCTCCTCCTCCTCCATCCACCCTGCAGCATCCTCCTCGGAGCTGAGCGGAAGAGCATCATCAAGTTAGATTGCACAACACATGACTTCCGGGAAACACTTTTAAAATAAGACGCGGATAAATGACATTATACTACCCCAATGTTTTATTATCTCAAATAACAAACAGATGCATATCTGTTACAGCCTACATGCCATGATGAGAAATGACCATATCATTGTCATAAGTCTCCTTCAGAGAGCTCTTATAGTTTGTAGTGATTCCTTATATTTGTCGCATCACTCATATTGCAGGGAATTATGACTATAAAATCCTTATAGTAGTATTTTTATCCTATGGTATTGTTACAATATTGATAATATTCTGAACATTAAATACAGTACCTCTTTAAAATTGTGATTGTTATAGCTTTTTCATGATGGAGCTGTACATTAATTATGAAACAAATTATCTAGAATTCATTGTAATATTAGGTTTTATCAGTTTGACTGAGCAAGTAAGCAAATTAGGTCAAATTAAACTGAAAACACAATTGGTTTGCACTCTTTCCCTATAGATTGGATCTGTCTTGAGATGAACTTGGACAGTCCCAGTAGGAAGGAAGAGGGAGGAGAGAAGTAGGAGCTAATATAATATCTCCATCTTTCCTCTCCATGTTGAATCCTACTGAGTCTTTGCAGTGCTGAAACAGTCCACATTGCTCCATCAACAAGGGGTTTGGGTCCTCCTGTCCTGGAGATGCAAGGATACCTGGTTAGAAAGGTTTGATCAAGCTTTAAAGATTTTTTTCTTTTATCCACTGTCTCCCAAATCTAAATCATTAACCCCCTGTGCTGAACTTAATCATTAGATCCTGTCTGTTCATTCATTTTTATAACTGACTAAAGAATACCACCAGAGGTCAAAGAACTACTGAATAAATGGCTGATGGGGTGTTATTGATAATATTTTCCTTTTCATAACCTTTTCTCCTGTATGTATGTATGTATGTATGTATGTATGTATGTATGTATGTATGTATGTAAGTGTCTGGGATGGGATGTAGCAAATGTTATTTCAGGAAGTAAGACTAGAGCAAAAAGTAGTGTTTAAACAGAAAAAATTGACTGTGAGACTAAATTGTACAGAGCGGAAAATATGAATGAAAGGTATGAAAATTTCTAAATTGTTGCATGTCTGTGCAGTAGTGGAAATACTGAGAATGAAATTATGAACTACCTTGGTTTGCTCATTAAACAGTAATTATTGTATTATTGCAAAATATTGAAGAGGAAATCAAATCTTCTAAATACTGGACAATATTATTCCAAGAATGGAAATAGAATGCTAAGGAAGATAGTACTATGTATACTGGATGTTATTAATGATCCTGAGTCATTGCAGCCAATGTATCCCATGAACAAAGATGATGTTTTTAAAGGACCATCGTGTGATTATGCATGTTTGAGCCTAATACAACCCCTGTATACATATTACGTTACTGACAATTTCTAAAATACATAAAACTGTATTTTAGTTTTCCATTATTGTTTTCAAATCCCCTAATCTTTCACAATCAAATGTTCAGGTGATACCTCACCTTAAAATTCAGTGTTTTTCCTGCTAACACTTATGCACAATTGTAGAAGGCACAGTCGTTTTAATTTCTCTGTAAAAGCCGTCTTCTCTTGGGACTATATTTCCTGGGGGAGGCATACATTGTCTTCCATGCCGCTCTGTGTTGGATCAGTTAAATACAGTTACTTTGATAAAAATAAAACCTATAATAGACAAGTTGTTCGCTATGCTGGATTAAGTATCTTGAGTGTGTTTTAAGTCTCTAGAGGTTGATTTTAATAATGTACTGGAATGAACTGAAGCCACTTGAAGTCTGGAAGGGAGGAAAACAATTCTGAAATTTACCTCTAAAGTAGTATATTTGGGAAAATTGTTGTCAGTAATGTAATGTGTATGTGGATATTGGCTCAAACATGCATGATCGCCAGTATGTTCCTTTAAGTCCCAGCTTCTCTGCTCACCAGCTTTGGTGGCAAGGTGCTCAGCTCTGCCCTCTGGTGGATGCCACATTGTCAAGGTCCTGGGGTTACCCACCCTACACACACACACACACACACACACACACACAGTGTAAACTCCTATACATCTTCCAGGTACCTCCCTGTCAGTTTTACCATACATGGCCAATAACCTTGCCCATTTGAAGCATCTTAGATGAGATATTGCCAGTGATTATTTCCACTGAACATACAAAGGTGAAAGATTAACTCTCAGAAAGCTGCCTTACCACTGTTTACCAATTGATAAGAGTGACAGAGATACACAATGACTATTCAACCATCATGATTTCAACTGGCCTGTCCACTGAAAGATTTTTTTTTAAAACTAGACCAATTGTATTCAGATGTGAATGTATTTTCCTAGATTTATTGGCTCAAATGATTGATACAGTATAAGCCATACTGATACTCACCAGTCCTGAGGATCTGTAGTTCTGAAGCCTTTGGCAAATGGATTGCTGGCGATCTTCAACTGGGTGATCTGGGTAAGACAGAAGGAGTAAAATTGGCAAGATAGTCAAAGAATTGTCCCCCTAATTCTTTATATCCATTCATTAATGTGCATTTGAAAGGTTCTTCCTAATAAGGAAGTATTATTAATTTTCGAAGTGTAGGTGTCAGTCAGATACCTGGGTAATATTAGGTTCAATGCCTATTGATGCTGGTTTCTTACCCTGTGGTTCTGATAGGCAGTGACAGCCATGAAGCGTGTCTCAGGAAAGGAGAAGGAGCAGAAGTTCCTGTAGGCATTTAAATGGCTGTTGGGATCTGGATCTACGTATACCACATGGAAGCGTGGCTGGTAGCGATGCATGGAGTTCAATATCATCTGGTGGAGAGGAAGTAGGAGAACACACGCAATAAGCTCGTCACAAATAAGTCATATTCCTACCTCACGATTTAAGGGAATGTGCATTTCCTTCCTTTGCAAATCACAACAATCAACTTATTTCTTGGTTTCTATGTTGTTTTAGTTCTTATGGCCCCAGAAGAAAAAGTATGTGAGATTCACATTTATAAAGCTATCAACTGACATGTCCGTTGTCATCCAACAGGTTGTTGGTGAGTTTGAGAGTATCAAAGGACACTGTCTGCTTCATCCACTGTGCTCCACGGGCTGGTGAGTCAGGGTGGAAATGCATCCTGCTTGGGGCCGCAACATCCGCACGCCCTGCCACTAACCACGATGAGCTGTGGAATGCATATCTAACACACACACATACACACACACAGAGCTGGTAAGCTAAACTGCAGCTTGCAAAGGAGCACCCACCATAAGTTGTATGTGGTAAACAGGGTGAATAAGGATGACAGGGGTGATAAAAGGGATTAAAGTTGCAGAACAGATCAAGATTTAGCTGAAACATTTACATTTGCAAAATTAGCAGTTACTACCTCTGTCTCTGAACATGCCTCTCTCTCTGTCTCTGACCTGTATCGCCTGTCATCAACAGGGATGAAATCCATGAGCAAGACATATTCAGCAACAGGATCCATTCCAGATATTCGCACCTGGAATGTTGGAAACATCCTCCTGCAGTATATGGACACATAAGAACATGATATGAAAAGATACCAGATATCAGAGAGAGAGTTTGCAAGATAAAGTGATGAACATTTTGTGTCTGTGGTGTGAGAACCTTCCAGCTTTGGTAACAATCATTTCTGTGCCCAGCTGATCAAACTGCTGCCATAGTGCATGCATCTCTAGCTGAACTTTGACCCCGCTCACTTGGGGAGCTTTGGAGTTTGATGGTGATCCCCCATCTGCAGAGTACGACAGGGATAGTTCACAGGTCTGGGATAGCTGGGGACCTGAGGAGAGGAGAGGAGAGGAGAGGAGTCTATGGACTATTCACTCTTAATCATCATTTCTGGAATGTAGATTTGTCCCATTCAATTCAAAAGTCTGAGATGACAGTAAAGTGAACACAGATGAGACACCTTTGATCACAAAACAAGCACTTACCATCCATGCCTCAAGTGTGTCTGGTGTTTCCTGTGTCGCTTATGGTCTACAAAATGAGTATTATTAATCAATTTGCTGTTTTGTCCATTGCTCCACACTCCAGTAACATAAATTTGCTATGCGATGTAGAACTGAAGGCAAAAAATCTCAGTCTTCCTCCCACTCCAAGGCCAGCTACTGAAGTAGATGGTTAGGAGTGTTGCTTTTGTCCAGGAACAAGCAGGTTTTATACACCATGAGACTCTCACTGGGGACCGCCATGCCTGGCCCATCCATTACAATACTCAATGTCACTGACATGCAATAATCACAACAGCACACGCATACATGGATGCAAGAAAGTGGAAACACACACATACATACAGACACACACACACGAGGATGTGCACATGCACATGCACACACATTAATAAAATTCTATCTTGGACATCTGGAAATCTGTGCTAGCAGTAGAATCTAGCTTTTATTTATTATAGCCTAAAGGCAAAAATGGGTTTGTTCAACCAGTAGCACATTAATAACATTCTAATCAGCCTGTTGTTACTCGGTGTGGACAGATGCAACAACCTGTTTTTATTATTCATAGCTCATTTTCTTGGTTTCACAGTTTCAACACCATGCTAATTGGAAAGTCCGTTATTCCCTTTAAGTGACTACAGGGGATACTGTCTTTCAGGCAAACAAAACTTTTGGTCTTTCAGGCAAACAAAAAACTTTAGACCATGTGTATATTGAGCAGAGTTTTGTGTCACATGAAACTCTTACATTTATAGGTCTAACAATGCATGATGCTCAAGTGTGACAGAATGGATATAATTTTAAGAGCTAAAAGTTGTGTATGTGTGTAAATATAAATGGAGCATTTGCGTGATGTGTATATCCTCATTTGGTTCTATGATGGGATCGTGTTGATGGGTTCCAGCCTGAGGGATCCAAAGCAGATAAAAGGGCTATTACCTAATAAAGCAAACTAGACTTCAGTTTGTCAATAGGCCAATTCAATCCCTTGGTCAACTCATTAATCACAGCACAGAGGACAGCAGGCAGCAGGTATTATGTTATTGGATGTCCCTCTTAAGTAGAACTGACTATATTAGTATTGTGCTTTTCCAATAGATCTTGTGATCATTCGTTACCTTTCAAAAGGATATCTGTATAACATGCCCTTAGAAGCTCACTGAGTTAAAAGGAACACTCCAGCAAAACTGGATGTTTACAGTTACATAATGTTACAAAATAAAAGTCAGTGTTTGACTTGTAAAATTACTTTTCATATTTTTTATAATTCAAGTAAAATTACCCATATTTTTTAAAAAGGGGATAGACAAAGTGTACTGCCCTCTTCCCTCTTTTTGTGCTTAATCCAGCCCATTAAAAATGGCATGGGGACTTTTTTTTTTTTTTTTTTTTTAATCACAGACACTTATTTTCAAAGTGAAAAAGTATTTTCAAAGTGATCTTATTTCAAAACACTGATAAAAAGAAAAAACAGTGTAGATGAAATGGGATATCATTCTTAAAATGTTTTTTCCAGCTGTTCTCAACATTACCACTGCATTTCATAGACTGACTTACATGAAAAAAGTACATTTGAGGGAATAATTTATAGATGTTGAATATTCAAACTAACTAAAAGTTGAAGTAATTTTTTTTTCTGTGCAAATTTGCGCACAGAAAAAATACTCAGACTACATCATCTGTTTATCACCAAGAGATCATTTGGGAGAAAAAAAAACAGAAATAAGAGAAATATCTAGGAGGCATAAAATTGAAAGTCAGAGGGCAGAGTCATATAAACAGATGTTTATTGAGCTGTATTTCATCAAAGCACAGTTTTCATCAGTCAAGCAGCATTACACAGATGTTCAAGCACTTGTGAGAAGTCACATACAATTCTTCACAAAATAGGAGTTAACAATGGCATGTGAAAACTAAAGCAGAAATGTTGAGTATCTGTGTCTTTGCCTGCATGTACTTAAGCACGAGCTCATCACCTAAGGTGTTACCTGGTAAAGAGAGAGCAAGAGTCCTGCTGCCATTTTGTTGCAGTGAAAGTGCATCACCAAGGCATTGGCTGCAGTTTAGGAGGTGGTCTGTATATGTTTGTGAACAGAGAAATAATGGAGAGAAGACAGGAATGGAGGAAGGAGAGTCAGGAAAGAGAGGTTAGTCACAGGAAGAGGAAAGAGAGGGATTAGTTGTCAGCAAAGACAGAAAAGATGGTATTGTAGAGAGCTATGAACTTAGTCTTGAGGTCCTCGGCTATAGGTTCAGCCTTTGTCTTCAGCTCAGTTACTTTGGCCTGGATCTCTTCAGGACTGAGGGAAGTAGCCTTCTCCTTTGCCTGCTGGATGACCTGCTTCATGATCCCCTTGTACTCCTCCACATAGGGGCTAACTATGTCTTTCAGACTCTCCAAGCGCTCTGTTATCTTGGCACGCACAGAGTCCACAATGGGCATCAGGGCAGCCTTGGTCTCCTCCACATTGGTAACCACCTTGGTACGCAGCTCCTCCACCATGGGCTCCAGCTTGACCTTCATTTTTTCCATCTCAGCCTTGTGCAAATCAGTGTACTCCCTGATGATGGGCTCCATCTTGGCACGGTAGTCTTCAATGTGCTTTTCAATTATGGCCTTCAGCGCCTCATGTTTGGGCTCCAGCTCGGTCTTTAGGCTGTCAATATCAGCACTGATACTCTCACGGATGGCAGCTGTGTATTCCTTGAACTGGACGGAAAAGGCATCAGTGTAGGGGGAAGCCTGAGCCTGAAGGGCCTGTAGCTGCTGGGACAGGTTTTCTAGGCCATTGTCCAGCTGGGTCCTGAGAAAGAGAGGAATATGAATGATGAATGAACTGTGACTAAGAACGAGTACTCGTTTATAAGTGCAGAACAGAACTGGAACTGAGTGTGAAGAGATTAAATCGTCTTACTTGTACTTGCTGTACTCGGTCCCTTCAAGGTTGTCCACAGCCTTCTTGAGACTGTCCTTCACCTGGTTCAGGTAGATAGCTACGACAGAGCGGACTTGCTGCAGCTCGGCGGGGGCCTCAGACTGTACAGAGGCAGCCTGAGAGCCTGGAGAGGTCAAAGAGAGACAAAGAGAGTGGGACAAAGACAGAAGTAGGGAGGACAGATGTGCAGAGAGACAAAAATTGGTAAGGGTAATGGAGGAAAAAACTAACAATCATTTCTGTCAATATTTTTTTAACAGTACATCTTTTTGTAACAAAGCAAGAAACTGGCTGCAGTACTCACCGACAGCCAGCAGAAGGGCAAGAGCAAGAGTTGCGACTTTCATGATGGTCTGAGGAGGAGACAGGAGGCAATAAGTTTGTGAATATACATAAATCACACACACTGTTACAAGAATTTTACTTTAATTACATACAGCCTGAGAAATAAACAAATATTGGATTTAAAAAGGTAAAAGTAACTCTGTAGCCCCTGGCTAAAGCAATGCAAAGCCGGATAAGCAGACACAAAACTGAGAATCCTTTAACACACTCAGAGCTACACAATCATTTCTTAATTGTCCCACATAAGTTTGCTACTGCCAGCCTATTAAAAGAACCTGTAAGATGGTTAGATTAGACTTGTGTACAAAATTGTGTAGGAGGCTCAAGAGGATTAGCCCTGAGCTGCCATTTAATCCTTAATCTAGGATTTACAGTTCCGACAACCACACACTATACTCAAACATGGTCTCTCATTCTGGACTAATCAGAGTTAGTAACTAAATAACTGACAGTTAACCACAGGGATTAGATGCATTTTCCTTAAAAATATTCAAAAGTATTGACTAAAACTTTTCCTCCTTCCAAATAAAGCTATCTTTAACAGACCAAAGGTTACAAAGTATAGAAAACTAACTCTGGTAAGATCAAAATGCTTTCCAAATACAAATTCTAAGAATACAAAGAAAGTTTTCTATGCCGACTCTCTTTTGCACAACCCAAGTCCCCATTACAGGCAGAGCTTGTCTTACCTTGTGATGAAGGTGCTGAGACTGAACAACTTCAGCTACAGCAGAGTTTTTATAGTGCCTGGGTGAGGGACAAGGCCTGGTGAGAAGGAGGGGGAAGATGTGAGGGATATGTGTCTTCGTGGAGGTGGACCTCAACCCCAGCCATCTTCCTCAGCAGGGGATAGGGTTTAGAGTTCAATGGTCACCTGCTGGGAGGAGATCATACAGTGTAGCGTCAGCACACACTCATAAACCTGATGATTCAGATTCACTAGGAACACAATGGATACAAGTACACTGAGCATTGTGTGAATAGTACAAAACATTTTTAGTAAGAATCTAACAATTCTGTCATATAGCAGCGACGTTTATAAGAGTAATATGGTTTATTAAATCATGCTTGGGTTTTTTTTTTCGGGGGTGGGGGGGGCAGCACTTTTCTCCTCTATTCTGTGCCTAGGCCTTTTCCTGTTGCTTTACAAGACATGAAAGGATGAAAGGGACAACTTGGTGTGAATGACGGAGCCATGTAGTGAAATTGGAAAGTTAGTGAGAAGCAGGGAGGGGTGACAAGATAGAAAGAGGAATTATGTGGGGGAAAGAAGAAAAAGGAAAGCTCAATGGAAATAAGAAAGGACAGAGAGAAAAAGGGATTTGAAAGACAATAAAGGTGTATATCAAAGAATGGATATTGGATATGTGTTTAACCAAAATTCCTCCAAATAACTAAAGGTTGTAGCATTGGGCACTATTTTCTATTCTGTTTATCTGCAGTGTATGTATAAATTTATAGTACATTATTTTTCAAAATATTTTTAAAAATTATCGCAGTTTCAAAGACAGTTTGAGTTGATCCCTGTGGTTTGCTTTCAAGCCATTTGTTTGAGTTGAGTGTGTGGGTGAAGAAACTGTTTGCAATGCTAATGCTTCCAACAAAAACAATCAAGAGCAAACAGAAGACAGCAACTAGAGTAGACTTTGATTCAATCAAATTTGAAGTCACATTAAATCAAGAGCCACTAAATTGTAGATAACAAATATGCATACGTAAGATATTGTACATGCCATTCAACGTACAGTAAACTAGAAAGAACATTATCAACATTAAGTTATCTCAGTTTAGAACATCAAAATTTGTTGTGTGTTTGTGTGTGGAAGTTTGTCCGCTGACGATTAATAGGTCAAAGAGTGATGTGTGCCATGTTGTTTGTTGTCCTGTCATCTGTGGACTTTGTACACTATGGCTCAATATCCGTTTTGGAATAGGAATCACCTTGGCCATGTTTTATTGTATAGTCAAGTCAAGTCAAGTTTATTTGTATAGCCCAATATCACATACAATGTCTCAAAGGGCTTTATAGACCCACATATTAACGGTTCACAGCCCAGCCTAAGCTCTCTATGAAGACGAGGAAAAACTCCTTAAAAAAAAAACCTTATTATATAAGGAGAAATGGAAGCTTGGGAGAAGTTTAGGTTTAGAGAGTTGTCTCTACTTATATTTGAAAATTATGGATGCTATAATGTCTTCTGCCATACAAGCTCTTATATCATAAATATTAGATGGCTCATTGTTTGAAGTTTGAGGAATTAAGCAGAGGCTTTAATATTCATATGGAGAGGAGAAAGAGACAGAAAACGCTGGAGAATGCAGCAGAACACAAGACAAAGAGGTCCTGTTGGGTATCAAAGTTTCTTGTCAGCACATACAAAAAATAATGTGTGGATTAGACTAAGAGTAGAGTTAGCACAGTTTATCTTAAAAATGATTAAACCAGATTTCATTTTAATCCCTGTTTAATCATCTAAGAATTTGTTAAGTATTAGCTGAAGCCACCACATAAAAAATAAAAACAGTGTAGAAATTATCACTGACAAAAGCGCATAGTTGAAAAGAACCACCACTACATCCTCAAATTTGAAAAGACAAAGTCATTGTTTTGCACACACCTATGGTTCCACCAGGAGCTACGCCATGTAGCTCACATTTAACTAGTTGAAATGACATGGCAAAGAGGCTTAAATTTCTCTTCTTTAGAGACAAAAATCTTCTGAAGCACAAAACAGAAAACTTCACTGTCATGACGATGGAAGCAACACGGCTCTAAACAGCACTGTGATGTGTTGGATCGAGCTGGGTGATTCAGTAACAGATACACAAATTGGCCTAATTCCTCGGTTGACTCACACTCTCAAAAGCCACTTTAATGATGACGATGGTACATGTATGTTTGACATGATACCAGGAAGGTAAACCTGTATGTGTTAGGACTGTCAATAATTGATCACCTTAGTTGCAAAGGAAGTGAACACATTTTAAGCTATAGATTTAGAGGTCACACTCTTGTTCTCTCTTTCTCTAACTCTTTTTAGACTAATTTGGTAGTGTGTTAAGTGTTGAAATGTAAATGACGTCAGACTAAATTAAATTTCCATTCATAGAAGAAATGCTTGTTCACCGAAGCTGAAGCGTGATCAATCTGTATTCAACCTATAGGTTGTGAAGGTAGAATAAAATAGGTTGACCAATTCTGCTTAACCTGCAGAAGGTCTTGGAGGAACACCACTTGTTTTATTAAGCATTTTGTTACATACTGTTATGTGTAAGCATTTTAACCCAGAGAAAGAAAAATACTGACACACATGCTGTTTAGAGCCGGTTATCTTCAGAGAGTGTTGAATATTGGGGGATTAATAGTTACAGGATTAACCTTGTGTAATGTGAATGGTTTGAATGCACCTGCACTGCATGATTGCAGCATGTTTAGTGCATGCCTTATACAACATATATAACCTGATAAGTTACACATAGATGTGTTACATAGTTACACATAGACATAAGACTGTATAGATGTATGAAAAATGACAAGATGACTTCAGTGAATTAAACTACAGCACAAAGATGTTCAAATGGTGTTAAATGTCCTTTAAAACATGAGCCACTCAATAAAATCCAATGCAAACTTTTTAACTTCCCTCTGTCTTACTGTCAATGTATGTCTAACATTTCCTCTGTTACTTCAAAAGCCAGATCTCATTTAACCCCCCATCGTATCTTTCGTCACTTCCATTTGTCATTGTCATTCACCATTTGACACCAGGGCTTCTGTCTTTTCTTTCAGCCCTGACTTCTCACTTGTTCATTTTATCATTTTATGGACAGGAGCCAAACTGCTTGATGAGGCCTTGAAGAAAGACAGGTGACAAAAGAGTCACTTAGGCAAACCTCACTAATTCCTTCATGCTGATGTTATCAACACTAACCATTTGTTTGAAACTGGGCTTACAATTAGCAGGATACAGCTGGGAATTGGAAACAACAGAGGCACATCCGGTCATATTTGAACTTCTGACTAAGGATTCAAATTAGTTAGCCAAGTAGACTAGTATTTCCATTTCCTTTAATTCAGGAAACACAACAATATGCTGTACAACATGATGACATGTAACAAAGAGGCAAGTGAGAACACAGCACATGGCCCACCTGAATGACCCCAGCTTTTGCTGTATTTGTACAGTAATGCCTGTGGGTTTTGCCCTGAGATAAGAGTGTTCTACATATCAGCTACCCTGAACGCAGAGGTGCTGACCAGGATCAACACCGGTACAGAATCTTATCTGGTACAGCAACCTTTGAGACTGCCTTCATGGCATCACATTGATTCTGCATTCACAAGGAGCCATCTATCTAGATTACTGCTGTCATATTTGTTATCTATAGGACTTCAGCATTCTTGCCTGGAAGGACAGTTACTAAGGTTGCATATTTCACAATACCATGAAGGCAACTCAAGACCTTGAAAAAGGAGTAAAAATGTGTGAAAAGTTAAACTCAAAGTTAGGGATCGTTCAAAGGTGTTTAAAACATGTTGCAAAAGTATATAATTATGGGAACAATTGTTAGCTGACAGCTGTATCGAGCATAATCACACTAAATACATCAGATTAACCAAATGATTCAACTGGGTTGTATTTCAAGTATTATTTGTCCTTAATTTAAGCAAATATCATTCCTAAATACTGACAATAATCTGTTTAAATGTGGAATTGTAGCTATTTCACTGCTTCTAACATATTCCTCATTTATCATAGCATAGCCAACTGATAGTCACATTAACATGATGGTATTGACTAATTCTCAGGAACTGAGAACACGACTCTGTTTTGGATATAATTTCAACAACTACTATTGCAGTGACCACCAAACAACCAGACAGATGTGGGCTAATTTCCTGGAGCTGATAAATATTTAATCAGTAAATCCACCATTTGATCAGGCCCTGACTGAGGTTCAAAGGTCACGTCATTGTTCCAGCTGCCTCCATGATGGAACACTGTTCCCAAACCAGCAGGGGAGGTTGTCTCAGCTGTAGGCAACAGTGTGTAGCTCTCTCTCTGTCTCTCTCACACGGATATGACTTTAAATTGCTATATCCAAGTCTATTTAGCTGCAGTGATGTGATTTTGCAATGTCACATCTGTTGAGGTCGCTTTTGCCTTAATACAGATATTTGGACCAAAGCCCTGTCACTCTAGGTTGCATCACCCTGTGGGGTGTACAGCTTGACAATAAAAGGAGTAAATCCACCCTGAACTCAGATAACCTGTATGAATTGTGAGTGAAATAGTCACTAGCAAATATTGTTGAAACATAAGATTCATGCTAAACCACTGTTAAACATGTGGACAAGCAAGCACTCACATAATCAGGGAGTAAAGAGGACACACATTTTATGTCAACCAACATTTAGTGAGTTGTAATGACCACTGATATGTGAAGTTATCTTCTAGGTTTATGAGTCTGTAGCTATTTCCTGCCCTGAAAAGATGCTACAAAGATAATACAGCTTATTAAGTGCACAGTTAAATGTTCCTTTAAGTGCTGAAACATCTGAAAGTTAACAGCAGTGAATGTTACACCAAATCTGGCATAAGTTAAAAGCTGTCAGAGACTAAGGAAAATGTCAACATACAATGTAGTGTTTACTCTTGATTACAGGGTATGATGTTTATTAATGTTTATTAATTAACAGAGGGTACATTCACAAAAGACAAATTCATGAATTGTGAAGTTTTAAACAGAGGTAGTGTTTTGTTTTTTTTTTTAAAGTTAATAACACTACCCTTACTTTTCCCTTCACTACATTTAAACATAAATTACAAAATAAAATTACTACTGCAATGCTATGCAGTAATATGTAGTATGTATGTAGTATTTTGTAATTTATTTATTTACATTGGGACAATGCACAATGATAAACAAGCAAAATGTAAATATACCAGATTTAGCCAAGGATGACTAATTTTCAGCTGTAGTCCTATGCCAAGATGGCTACCTACAATATAAAATGCTTAAAAAACATGATACGTTACAAAAAAAAAAAAAANAAAAAAAAAAAAAAAGATCTAAAAGGCTTACAATAAAAAAAAACACATTGGTCTCCTGGACATCCTTCAAATTCATCATTAAAATACCTCTAAACACACTCTAACACTTTAATCAACAAGAAACCCAACGACAATTCAAAATCACACATATTTCAAAAGAAGGGTCTGACCATTTTCGTTACTCAATCCAACAGAAATAAACCAAATTCCTTCCTCCACCCTTCAAATGCAGGAATCATGGTTCACAAATTTGATTACTAATCAGCCATTTCTTTAGTTCCTTAGCAAATGAATTAAAAATATTGAGTGCTCTATGATAGTGTAGAATTCCATTGTTGTGCAGCTTGAATTGAGAAGGCAGATTGGCCAAACGCACTCTTTTGTAACATAATGATGCGGTCTCTCTTGATAACGCCACAAGTACTTAAGTTTGCAGTTATTCTCAATTTAATATACTGCTTAAGTGGTGGAGGGACCAAACCATGTACAATTTTAAAAACAAGACATAAATTCGTATACTTGATTAAATTGTCCCAACTGAGAAGTTTATGTTTGCTCAAAATATTACAATGATGAAAACAGTTCGGTTTTGAGGATGATCGAGGAATTTTTACTGACTGATAAGATTTCTAGACTTTTTAAACTTGTCTTATTGGCTTGTGACCAGTTAGTGATGCAGTAAGTAATATGTGAAAGAATCAAAAAGTCTGAATACATAGTATTTTATATTCTGGTAGGACTATTTGTAACTGTTATTTGTTTATTATTTTAATAATCTTTCCACTACTTGTGTCACACAATGGCTCAACAAGAGTTTCAACCAAATAACTTCAATCAATCTGTGTTTTAATGTTTAGATTTTGAGTGATTTGTAATTAGTATTAAAAAAAATGAAATTTTGACTGGTCAGATTTATTCTGTGCAAATGTACATTAAATCCTCCTGGATCAATTTAGTTGCATGGCTTTTCTTTATTTTAAATGAAAGCTCTTAATTAAATCCACCATAGTAATTGATAAAGAACTAGTTACAAATTTCAACATTAAAATGGATTTTTATCTTACTGTGTAGTTTCCATCAACTTGTGGTTACTATGTTGTTTTAGCTCATGCCATTCATTGAAATATGCGTAGGTGTTGAGATGTTAGCTCAGTTTCAAGGCCATTGTAACCCTAAAACTATCATTGCCCAAGATGAGGTCATTCACCTGATTCTGCCCAAACAGATAAAGCAAACAGAGGGGGAGAAGAGACATTTCACCTGAATCCATGTATGTCAAGGATAAGGGACATTATTTGGTACATGTTTTTTAATAATGTATGTCTTATTAAATAAGTTGTACCTTTTAACAGAAAGCAGTAAATGTAGGAGGTGAGATACACAAGTGTGGCAGGAAATGCCATTTTTGAATTTGCATCATTGTTGGTTGTGGAGCACGTCATTTTCATTTGCTCTTTCTGGCAAGAAGTATCTTATTCTTGACATTAACATACTGCAAGTTCTGCCGTAATTGTATTTTTCAAAGTTAAGCCACAGATGTAAAATGTTTAAAAAAAAACCAAACAAAACTTTTCAGAAAGGTAGACAACAGAGACTATTTATTAAGTGGAATCTACCATGCCGTGGTGATAAACAGTGGTCTGACTGCAATAATCTAAGCAATAATCCTGCCCTCTTGTGGATAGAAAAAAAAATTAGGGCAGAAGTTAAAACAATAAGGTGTCATTTATTGAAATCTTAATTAGATAAAATATTGAAAATTATTGTTGTTCTCTTTAACTATACATTGTGCATTACAATTTAAAAAGTACTGCCACTGAGATTAACAGAGAGTAGTCAGCAATATTCAGCTCCATCTAAATTCACACCCTGGCTCTACTATAAACTGAACAAAGGAATCTTTAGCAGCACTGTGTTAATGCAGTCCCTGACTGTGAGTAGTGGGGGAGAGAAAGTGCCATTTGCCACATTCAGGGATCATTACATTTAACTTTGCCTATAACAAAGCATTTTGTTTCCTTTGCAAAAGTAAAAAGTGGCACTTCTGCAGTATCCAATCCATGAACTCATGCTTACTTTGCTATCTTAACACCAATTTTAAAAACACAATTTCACCATTTTGTTAAAATCACAAGTCAAAATTACTCAAGAAATTATAATGCTAAAAGATGTTGTTTTATGTCTTGTTTTATGTCTTATGCGGGAAGAACAGACAAATGTGACTGTGTTATCAGGATCCTAGGCCCAAGGGCAAATGTAATTCTGAATCCCTGAATTGGACCAATTTTATACATTCTAGTTTAGCTGTGAAAGTCAGCTGTTACTACCAACCTGACAAGCATGTCAGTTGAAAAAATTTCAGACATAGTGGGGATAACATATTTGTTAACAAACTGTGATTGTGTTGTTTTCTATTGTTTTCATATCAGCAACATGTATATATCCTTATATTCCTCACTTTATAACATATTTATACCCACAAATTGATCAAAACATAAATTATGTCTACAGCTACTGAAGCAAAAGTTGTTTGATATTTCTAACATAATTAAAGCCATTACCAATCCTGAAAGAGAATTTTTCAGTGATTTCTGTTCAAAATTAAGTAAATGAGACCTACGAGAACACGTGAACGCCTCATGCAATTCAACCAATGAGAGCGTAATATGAATCTACGTTTCATCGTCAACAGGAAGCGAAGGAAGCGTCCTTAGCGATGTTGTTAGAATTATAAGCTGCGTACATTTATCCTCCCTGCGTACACAATGTCTCTGGTGACCAACTGAAAACTAGTCACTATTGCCGCAGATGATAATAAGGAAACAATTAAGACCTAAGGTAAACGAATTAACAGTAACAAGCTGTTCTCCAACTAACTAGCTGTTTGAGCTAACATTAGCGTGCGCACAGCTATTGTTGGTTAGCCGAAATACTATGTAGCATAATGAGTTCATCTTTCATTGTTCTTCGCATAAGCTTTAAAGTTAAGTCAGATCATTATTTTTTATCAGTAGACATGAAATTAATGTATTTAAACTTACTTATGGAGTTAAAAATGCATTCGTAAAAGACCCTGGCTTTTCTTTGTACAAGCTTAAATAGCCATCAACATGTAAAAAGGTAATTTGTTAATCTTTTTAGCAAGTTGACAGATAAATCTTCTGGTACGTCTGGGAAAAGAGTGTTTTTGGATAGCTGTGTTGCTAATCGCGCCCCCCCCCCACCCCGACAGCGTTAACGTTATTTGCATTTCCTCATATCTGCAGTAACCATGAGTGCAGCAGCTGCTCTCATAGGAGACCAGCTGATACTTGAGGAGGACTACGATGAAAACTATATACCCTCTGAACAAGGTACACACATGGGAGGAGGATCAGGGTAGCTGTCAGTCATATGCCTTATATCGTTAAGCAATTGCGGGTAAAGCTGTTTTGACGCTGTCAGCAGGAGATTTTATATGTCTGCTTCTGAGTAGAATCAAACAGTTCTGTGTCTTCATTTCAAAACAGTCTGCCACAGACAAGACAATGTCAGTAAATTCATCTTTAGCAAACAACATTGAAAAAAATTATATAATTTTTACATTCATGCAAAATATGTAATAAATAATATGACAAAATGAGGACTAATTTTCCTGTAATAATCTGCTAAGTCCACAATATTGTATATTATTGAATAACAAAATCAAATGATACTATTACAGTAAAGTACATATTTAACATTCAAACATATACTCTAATATTTCTCTCACATTCTCACTCTTACTTTGTCTCTCATCAGAGATCTACGAGTATGCAAGGGAGATCGGCATTGATCCCAACAGTGAGCCGGAGCTCCTGTGGCTGGCCAGGGAGGGCATCGTTGCCCCACTGCCACCCGAGTGGAAGCCTTGGTAAGGAGGTAGAGAAGTTGGGGACTGGGACCACAGGCAGCATGACCACCCACAGACCACAAGCTTTGAGGAGAGAAAACTCTAGACTGTTGGGATTATGTAGCAGATGACTATGAAATCACATTTTAATTAGGACACATGGATTAAGAGAGTTTGGTGTTATTATGTTTTGCCGGGGGATTTTATTTAGTTGATGAATAAAATGGTATTGTAAACAGACTAAGGCAACAAAACTGAACAGATCCTCTGCTTCATATTTACAGCAAGAGTTAAACTGGTCTTTATCTGCTGCAGGTTTGTTTTGTTTCTGTGTTTGACAGCTTTTGCCTCCTTGTAAATAATCAAGCTGCAGGTTCATAGCAGCCTACTTATTAACATCTCCAGGGAGACATCAGCTGCAGTGAAAATGTCTACAATAATGTCTGTTACTGTTAACAGCACTCTACTAATACAATTTACTGGCATAATTTAAGAGCAAGTGGCCACACAGCAAAAACTACAAATACATTACCGCATTATAAATCATAATAGAATGAGTACATTTCTAGAATTATGTTTCAGTGTCCAAGCCAGCATGCTGTAAATCAATAGTTTATTACTCAAAATTAGTATAGCAGCATTCTGCAACTTAAAAAAAGAGGATAAAACCCGAATTTGTCATCTGAGACAGCCAGTGTGTGCTCCTCTATACTGAGAGGATGATAATGAATTTTGGAGAAAAAAATCAGGAAATATAGGGTAGGGTAGGTATACTTTTGTAAAATTCAATGTCAATGTAATATTTCTGGGTTGTGATTTTATAATTGTAAACTAGTAACTAATACTGAAAAATTAAAATAGTTTTTATGCTCGTCAGTTCTATGAAAATAATGCAGTTACCTCCCATTAAAGCTATTAATCGTTATTAAGAATTATACCAGTCATGACATGGTTCAGAATTCCGTTTAAGTTCACAACAACGCCTCTAGTGACATTTCTCCGTTCACCCACCCACTTTTCTATCCTCCACCTGTTATCTCTTTTCCCTTCTCCAGGCCTTTTTTGAATTTGTTGAAGTGACCCCCCTCCTCTTCCCTCTCCTCCTTCCCCGCAGCCAGGACGTAACGGGGGACATCTACTATTTCAACTTTTCCTCTGGCCAGTCCACTTGGGATCACCCCTGTGACGAGCACTACCGCCTCCTTGTGGCTCAGGAGCGCGAGCGTGGCCAGCTCACGGCCGCTCCAGGAGGCACAGGGGCGAAGAAAGACAAGGAAAAGAAGAAGAAGAAAGAGAAGAAGGAGAAAAAGGAAAAGAAGAAGAAGGAGCTGCTCAAGACTCCTGCAGTGAGTGGTTATAGGAATATATTTATCTGCATTTATGATCTTGGAGTTGATTTGTGTGTCCCTCAGTTGGAAAAGGAATTGCTATCAGTAGGAAATGTTTGGGTTTTGTTACTTTGGCTATCAAGGAAAAAGTAATTTATNATTGCTATCAGTAGGAAATGTTTGGGTTTTGTTACTTTGGCTATCAAGGAAAAAGTAATTTATTCACTGGCTATCTCATCTCGAGTATTATTATTATTTGGTCCGCTGCAAATCAAAGGGATCGCAATAAATTACAAATAATACAAAATAAAGCAGCTAGACTGGTCCTAAGATGCTCTTATGGTACTAGCATTATTAATATGCATAACAGATTACCCTGGCTTTTGGTTAAAACTAGATTACAATTTAGCTTGTTAGTTTTCCTGTGGAAAGCTCTATTTGTGGGAACTCCTAAATTTTAACATGATAAGTTAGAATATACAAATCAAGTACATCCCTATCAGACTCATCATAGTGGTAAAAATTTATTGCTTCCTCGGTTTAAAACTAAATTTTTTAGAACACTCACTTATTTATAGGTCCTGTGTGGCATGGAATAGACTACCAGAATACCTTAAACAACACACAAGTATTTATATGTTTTAGGAAACAAGTAAGAAGGCATTTAAAATGCAAATATGACTGATTGATGCTTTATTGCTGTTTATAGGTCATGCTCAGCTGATGTGGTTTATATTGTTTGTTTAGCTATTCATGATCAATTGGTGTAACAGGAGATCTTACAGTACATCCACTGATGATTTTATGGATATTCATTTCTATTCTTATTTGTATTATGATTATGCTATTGTCAGATTTGTTCTTTTGAATGTTTTAATTCTATTTTTGCTTATCAAGTTTTGTATTTAAATTTGTGGTTCCCAGGAAGATTAGTGACCACTAAAGCGGGAGCTAATGGGAACCCATAAATAATGAAAACAATAAAGACAATACTGTTTTTCCAGGTAAGCACAGTTGTGTCACCCAGTGTCTTTACTTACCTGCGTCTCTTTTCCTTAAGGCTCTGACTTCAGCTTTGGGACCCTTACCATCCCCACTGGGCGGATTGGCTCCACTCAGAGGTCTGGATACCCCTGGCCCAGGCCCACTCCCTGGATCTACCCCTGCTCTCCGGGGTTCCCTTGGCAGCTCTGGGGGGCTAGAACCCCTCAAGACATCCCTTGGAGTAAGAGCCACACAGCACTACTGTATATCAACTATTCTGTGTTTTTAAACTCCTGTAAAAGATAAAGCAGGTGTATTGTTTGTACTACATCATACTTTAGTGGTCCCAGTTTAGGAGAGATGTTGTCTGTTTTTAATAACAATACACGATAGAGCAGTCTTTACATTGATTACAGTCTTGACAGTGATTTCCGTAATTCCACTGTACAGGATTTAAAGCAGTGAGACATACAGCTATTTTTTTTTTTTTTTTTNTTTTTTTTTTTTTTTTTTATAGAAACCAGGAAAGCGCAACTAGCTGTAAATTATGGGGAATTATCAGCACAGTAGAAATGTTTCAGACCAGTCATATCGCATTAATCTGAATAGTGTTTTATAGGAGTGTAAGTCAAGACCTAAAGACATCTAAGAAACAAGAAAGCGCTCCGAGAGCACATACTTCCACCAAGGCCAACAAAATTCCCAGTAACCCCCTCCCTCCCACTAAATATGATATGGATCACCACCAAAATAAGCAGATCTTGTTTTTGTTAAAAAAAAAAAAAAAAAAAAATCAGCCACCACTCTAACTTTCATTGAAATCGGCATATTAGCATTGATTTTTATAGGCTAAAAATTTCTACTGAATCCTGGATCCAGAATGTGATCCAGATCACCTCCAAAATTGAGTCACCGTCCTCTCAACATTTCGTCCATGTTTTCAAGAGATCCTGCAAAAAAGAAAAAAAGACAAACAAAGGTCGGTGATCACATGACATCCTTGGTGGAGGTAATGACAGTGACTCTAAATGTTTCATGTTGCTGAGTCCTCATGGAAATATAAGAGATCATCCCTGATCATCAACCAAATATTTAATATAATAAACTTTTCCTCTGTCAGGGTCTTCGAAGCAGTGGAGCATCGAGTGTTTTAGGCAGCAGGCAGGAAGAGCGAGTGTCTCTTTCTCTGCCTGGATTCGATGATGACGATGATGATGATGACAAAATCTCAGAGAAGGAGGTAAAATACAATGACAGATACTGATAAAATGTAACTTTTATGTAACTGTGGTGCCCACGTGCCCTGATCAAACCTGACATTAACAATTTGTGTAGCCGAGTTCCCCTGGATCAGCCAGATTGTTGAAGAATTGCCACCTGGACCTGGACGCCCTCGGAGGAGGCCTACAGTATGAGGTAACCAGGACAGTTTGCTCTCTCCAGCAATTATTCTGTTCACATTTTGCAGTAGATCTGTATTATGATAAGAGAAAATGTTTTATATTAATAGTTGTACCTGTTGTAGTTGTGAGTCCATCAGGTACATCTGTACATTTTAATACAACCAATGCAGTCCTCTGTAATGTAGCCTGCCTTTCTGAATCTTCTACTGAGTTTTTGTTGACTCTGTTAGAGAGGTGATGATTCAACTTTGTGGTGACAGTTTTTCCAGGACCATACCAGTGATTTTGCATGTTTTATGGCCCAATAAATACTACCCACATACTCTTTACCAATGCTGCCAACCATTTTCCAAAACATAGAACCGTATTTTAGTTTTCCTATTAGTTTAGCAAATCCTATACTATATATAAAATAGTCACAACTGCTAATTTAGTTGGTGAGTTTTGAATTTCTTGTGTATTTTATTAAAGATGGGGTGGGGTGATGTGTTTACGGTACAGGAAACGTGATGCTTATCGCCACTGTTTGGTATTGGTGTGTTTTGAGGTGGGCATGTGGGGCTCCATGCGGGGCTGCAGGATGATTTCGAAGATGCTGAAGCATGTTAGATGTGTTAGAACCTTCAGCCGCAACTTTTCCTCGGCATACTTTACAAACTGGATATCCCTCTTCAACTACACCGTGGTCATTTTTTAGATACACAAAATGCCTCCACGCAGACTATTTAATTCGCGTGGGTGGATGGTTTGGATATCAAGCCCTGCAGGGGACCCAATTTTAGGCCCATACCCGGCCCAGCTCTACACAGTTCTGTCCGAACCCGACTCTAAGCCCTAGACTCATAGACTTAATGAAGTTCTCGGCCCCACCCCAGCCCGACCCGAGGCCCACGNTTTTTTTTTTTTTAAGCGGTCGTCAGAACCGGAAGTTCGACTCTTTTACAAATAGCGGCTGATGAGAGCTGTATCAGGAGGTGTGTTACGGCTGTGAGTGCAGAGAGAAGGGAAAGAAAAAAAACAAAACAAAACGCACCGGTCCCGAGGCACGTGCAGGTCTCTATGTTGAATCCTTCCGCCGTGCTAAACTGAAAGTATAGTCGGAGCTATTTACAAGGCGCACGCACGCACACACACAAACACAAGCAATACGAGCCATCACACACACGCACACAACAGTTCGTTGACCCACAGCCGTTTTTTTAATGTTATTTTAATTTATTTAGTTTATTTTTTTAACTACTTTTGAAATTATTTTTTTTAAAGACCATGACATCCAAATTTTAACGGTTTTTAACTAGTGCGGTTAAAACGGTTAATCTCGGCATTCTTACTAAGTGCCGTAGTTATTTTTTTAGGCATGCATAAAGATGATTACTTAACCCCCCTGCCCCCCGCCTCCTTTGCTTTGTTTGCGTGTTTTTTTTGTTTTGTTTTGTCTTTTTTTTTTTCTCGTGTGATCCTATCCGTGTCTTTACGTGCTTACACCTCTTAGGACAGTGAAGCCAGTGTCGGAGCTCCAGCTGAGGAGAGGACAGAGCCAGAATTGCAGGACTTGGGCCTTTCTGGAGACCACAGCCCCGATCCACCATCCCAACAGGTACACACACACACACGCACACGCACACGCACACACTTCCACTCCAGCACTGCCACGTTGCTTTGTCTTGTACATTTTGTGCATTTTTTTTTCTCTTGCTCTACTTAAACCTCTCCTCCATTTCTCCATTCTTTATGTAACACTGTGTTCTTTGTTTTCTCTTTTAAATAGCTGCAGGGTTTAGTTAGTTTGATTGAAAAGTGATTGCTAGGCTGAAAGATTTTATTTTTTTGTAATTTCTTATGCATTCTTACTGCATGAGTTGACAGGAAAATAAGAATCGCAGTAAATCTAAAGCCTTTGATAACTTTGAAATTACAGCAGTCAATATTTAAACACCATTTATTTTTATTGAGCTGGAATTTAACTGATTACGATGAGAACAACTTAATAATGTAGGGCAACAAGTGTCAGGGTTTGATTTATTTCATCATTCCTTTAGTAAGAAATAGTATGGCTACAGATATATACTGTAATTTAACTTGTTGTTTAATGCAGTTACCGTGGTTTGTTTGTGATTTCACTTGTTTCATTTATCTATTTTGTTATGTCTTCATTTATCTCTTTATCTCCTGTGACCTTTGTGACCTCTTACCCTTTAACCTTTCACCTGTATAGCTGCTGTGTGGCTGGGATCTGTCTTATGACCACGGCTGCCACTGCCTCTTCCTGTTTGTCCTGCTGTTTACCTTCTGCCATTGTTACTGCTTCGCTTAGTGAATCGAAATGTTAACTACATCAAAATCATGAGTACAAAGTATTTCCCCTGATTTATTTATTTATACACATTAGAGGAGTGGCACCAACACTACATCTGAAAATGAACAAATGAACAAATCGTGCATACATTGTACGTCACACTGCGTATGTGTGTTTGAGTGTGTGACAGAAAAAGAAAGTGTACAGTACATGCGTTTCATTCATGCAGCCATTTCTGTTTTTATCCTGTGTCTCATTGTTTTTATGAGTACTGTGCTTGTTGTCTAATATGACTAATTTTTTGGCCTTGTGAAATGTACAATTACTTGGTTTTGCATGCAATTGATTCAACACAAATACCAGCTACCCCCCCCACCTTCTTTCATGGGGTCACAATCTCTTTATGTACCTCCTTCTCTCACCTGTCCCCCTCCTTCTTTTCTCTCCCATGTCTCTGCATGCCTTCTTTTGTGCCTATGTTTTGGGCTGGATGGACACTTCCTCCTATTTCCCCCTCACCAAGGACTCTTTGAGGAGCCGCAGCCTTCTTCACCTGTCCCACGGTGGCAACGAGGAGGGATTAGCTCCCATCAGCCCTGAACCCCTGTCCGCTGAACACCGAGGACAGGAAATAGAGGAGGAGTTGAATGAGGTGGAAGAGGAGCTACAAGAGGTGGAAGATGAGGCTGTTCTGGGACAGATTGGAGAAGATGGAGATGGGGAGGAGGAGGAGGAGGAGGAGGAGGAGGAGGAGGCAGGGAGGGGGGTTAAAAGAAGAGAAAATGAGCCTGAAAATGTGGAGACAGAGGATGAGAAAGACAGAAAGAATGTGAGGGAAAAGGACAAAGAGGAACAGCGAACTGAAGTTGTGAAGCTCGATGACGTCGCTACCACCCCGTTGCAAAGCAAAGAGGAAGGGGAGGAGGGACTAAGTGAAGGGGTGTTAGAGAACAAGAAAGAGAAGGAGGAGGAAGAGAGCAACAGGGTAGAGGAGAAATATGAAGAGAAAGATAAAGAGGAGGGTGAAGTGACAGAAAAGACAAAAGAAGGTGTGGATGAGCAGGAGAGTGTTGAGGCAGAGGAGGGCATTGAGAGAGGTGAAGACAACAACAACAAGAAATTAGAAAGGTACGGTAAAAGCCACGGCGATCAAGCCAAAGATAGAGAAGAGGGTGGGCAGAGCGATGAGGCCATAGAAGAGGAAGATGAGGTCAAGGAAGAGATGCAGGAGTCAGAAGAGGAGTTTGAGGAAGGCAGCGATGAATGTGTGAAAAAATGTTTAAAGAGTGAGAATAACGGAGGGAGCAAGGAAGAAGAGAAGGAAGACAACAACGATGAAGTAGAACTGGAAAAGGGAGAGGAGCTGGAAAGCTTAAATGGTGAAAGAGGGCAGGATGGGAGCGAGGAAGAGGGGGTAGAGGGCTACATTAACAGCAAAAGAGAGCAAGAGAAGGGAGAGGAGGAGGAGGGTGTTGAGAGCGAGGAGGCTTTGGAGAGATGCTCCTTGAGCCAGAAGCAACTGACGGAGAGCAATGAGGAGGTGTTGAAGGGATGTGTGCAGAGCGAGAGTGGCGAAACAGAGGGAGAGGGAACGGAAAAAGAAGCAAACGTCCAAAAGCCCCGAGCAGCATCGGGGAGTGAAGAAGAAGTTGTTGAGGTTTTTGAGATGGAAACGGCTCATGTCCAACCGACCGAGCTCCGCCCACAGACGATGCTGAGCAACCTGAAAACACTTGAGCAAAAGCGGAAAACATTGTTTGGTAGCAAGATGAAGAGTGTGACCAAAAGCTCCTCCCTTCCTGCAGAGGTAGGGTTTGGTGTTACCTCTACGCGTGCTTGCATCCCTCATTGCTACCCTACCCTATCCCACCAACACACCCACCCGACCTCTGCAAGCATGTACAGGCACATTCAGCTCCCAAAATCCAACTCCACTGCCTTAGGGGCTGTTTCATCCCCCCCATGATTCCCAGCATGGATGTCATCACACCTACATTGGACTGCCAATCGGGCAAAACCTAATCCAGTCTGGGCCAATCAGATGTCAGACTGTTGTAGCCCCTGAGGACTGGATTGGAGAATTCTGGTTCTGCCACTTTTCCTCATTCACAGGCCTCTGGTAGTCTGTCTGCTTTTAGAAGGATGGCTGATTTCAGCCTAGAGCTATTCAACTAGACCATGGATCTCTCTCCCACCCCTCCATTTTCACAGTCTGCTTGCTTTGATTACAGTTTGCTTTCTTGGCTGCCGGATTGCATATGGCTGACTATGTCTACCAGCTTGGCAGCTTGTGTTTGCATGTATTCTCTGCCTTGTCTAATCCTGAGTGTGTTTCTTGTGTCTCCTTGGTAAAGGCATCAGGCTTCAGTGTATACTTGTGTGTATGTGTGTGTGTGTGTACGTGTGCAGAACTATTGCCTTTCATTGAATATCTGTGTGTTGTTGCAGGAGTCTGAAGCCAGTGAGGAACATTCATCCTCCATGGATGTCAAGGTATGATAAGAGCTCATGTTCACAGTATATACATACAGGTATGTATTATATATATATATACACACACACACACACACATACATTTACATACATACAAATATTTTTTTTTTTTACTTCAAACCTTTATTTATTTCTTGAGAATCGTTGAGGGCTTCCCCTCATTTACAGTGACATCGAGATCACGCAAACAGCAATAAAAAACAAATCAGAGAACGTAAGTAAAAGCAGTTTTACCCAAATCAGTATGAATGCAAGGAGCCTGGAACGGGAGCCAATCATTAGAACATGTAGGATTAGGACCAGAAGACCAATGTAACATTGATGATATATAAGATGGTAAACTTTCAGTAATGGCTTTATAATAAATAGGTATAAATTTTTTTCATGTCTTTCTGTGAGAGACGGCCAACCACCCTTTTGATATAAAATGCAGTGATGAGTGCCTTACCTATCACCTGTGATAAATCTAAGAGCAGAATGATAAACTGAGTCCAAAGATCTGAGAGTGGTCGCAGAAGCATGTCTATAAATCATGTCACCATAATCTAGTCATGACAGAAATGTGGCCTCGATAATCCTTTTCCTACTCTGTATTGGAAGGGTAGTTCTGTTTCTGTAAAGGAGGCCAATTTTTTGCTGTAATTTACTGACGAGACTTTCAATATGAGATTTAAAGGTAAATTTCTCATCCACCAGTATACCTAGGTATTTGTATTCAGAAACCCTCTCAATGGAGGAGCCACTCACAGATGAGATGTGTATATTTTTAATATAATAATGTAATGTAATAATATATTATATATGTGTGTAAATATACATATAATAATGTCATGCAATATATATATTAGATATATATATCTAATATATATATATAAAATATATATATATATATATATATATATATACATTACATACATATTATTCTGTATATATAAATACAAAATAAATAAATACAAAAAATAAAGATGAAAAAATAAAAGATGAAATACAAAAAAAAAAAAAAANAAATACAAAATTCATTCACAGTGCGTTGTTATATATAGTGTGACTGGTGGAGAGGTGACTGTTCATTAACAGGCTTTTTGGGTTAATTCTGTTTTCATCTCCAAGCTGTCGGAGAAGGTTTTGGATGTTAACGACGTGTCTGGTGCCGTCAGTCCACTAGAAACAGACAACAAACATGAAACAAAAAAAGAAGAGGAACAAGAGAGGGACAGGACGAAGAGGGATGGAGCTGTTGAGAGGTTTGTCATACCTCTTTGTTAATATTGTTTTTTTTTGTAAATGCTACTTTGCTCAGACTTGAGGAAGATTCCTTGCAAGAGAGTGTTAAAGCATTTCTTTTTTTACAATATCTTTAATATTTTCTAAACTCAAGCCCACACTCATATATATTTTCTTCACATAAATTCACTTATGAAATAGATTATTAACCTTACAACTTATCCTTTAAGAAACTTGGAAATTTCGCTGATTAAATACACGCATTCTTTTTCACCGCTTTCTTCTCTATCTCCAGGTGCATGCAAGCTGCAGGAACAGACACACCTGCATCTCCTAAAGTCGAGCGCCTTGTCCTTCATCAGTCCAGTCCCTTGCCTTCTGTCTCCAGCCCGTCTCACTCAGAGACAGACGTTGGGCTCTGTCCAAATGTAGAAGGCCTCAGTGCCTCTCTGATGCTGCAGAGGCCTCAAACTTCAAGAGGCCGGTCGATCCACACCTCTAGCACCCAACTTGAAGAATCCAAACCTCCCATACAAGACCAGCAAAGACCTCTGGAAAAGGAACCAAGTTGGAGAACCCAGAGAGAAAGGGAGAAAGAGGAGGAGGAGGAGGAGAGGAAGAAGAAGGCAAGACAGGAGAGAGAGAAGCAGAGAGAGGAGGACAGGGAAATGGAGAGGAGAGAGGCTGAGCAGGAGGTGGAAGAGGAAAGGGGGCGTGCGATGAGAGAGAAGGAGAAAAGGATACGTCTCCTCCGTGAGGAGCTGAGGAGAGAAGAGGAGGAGGAGGAGTGGAAGTTGAAGGTGGAGAGTGAAGAGGGAGTCAGGTAGGAAATTAGAAAAGTGTTTTTAGCCCTCACAAAACTTTTATTGCCGTACTCTGGGGTGTTTTTAGAACATCCTATCAAGACACACAAGTTCATTCAACTCAAATTGCACAGGAAGCCCAGTTCACATACTTTATCCACCATTTCCTCATTCGTTTTGGTCCTAACTGAAGCAAAGCTTTTGCATTTTGTGCAGATGAACTGCAGTTAAATCAAAAAACTATCGAGTTACCTTAGAGGGTCAGTTTTCTCACATCCTAAAAATCATATAATTTAACAGTGTAGTATAACTGGACATGTTGAACAGTTCTATTAACCTTTAATACTCACATGTGCATTAAAAATTTGCTTTATCCAGGATCCTTTCCTAGGAGTCAGAGACAGAGAACCCTTATGGAACAAATACTTATGTCTGTGTGTGTGTGTGCGCGCGCATGCGTGTGTGTGTGTGTGTGCATGCGTGCGCGTGTGTGCGCATGCGCCTACTCAATGTCTCAATGTCAGGGCTCTGCAGCAGCGTCTTCACTCTAAGTGGAGAGAGGAGGAGGCCTGGCTGAACAAGGAGTCTGATCGGAAGCTGGAGGAACTCAGGACGTCCACTCAGAACGAAAGAGAGAGCCAGCAGCGCAAGCTCATGTCAGACACACACACACACACACCCTGAACACCTTTGCAGGTCCTTGACAGTTTTTCAGAGGTTTTGCCATTAAAAACTAGTTTCTTTTTGTAGTAAAAATTTGACAGACTATAATGATTCCAGCTGGAGAACGCATAAGAATGACCGTTCTGTTTATAGGTTTTGAGTCCCTCCACTGTTATTCCATCCACCCATCCATTTTTTATACCCGTTTGTCCTGTTAAGGGTCACGGGGGGGTCTGGAGCCTCCTCCACTTCTATTTCCCCATGTAATTGTACTGGTATATAGGTTAAATCTAAATCCATAACAAAACAATTCCATGTTGGTGTCTCTTTTACAGAACCTGATCACATTGGTGCTTGATGATCTAAAATGTGTCTGATAAGACATTAGAACATGTGACACTTCCTGCTTTGTAGACCTTGTATGACCTTTCAATTTCCCAACACTGAACATAAACATAAAACATGCAAATTACATGAAGGTCATTCAGTTTGCATTCAACTGCTCACGAGTCCCATAACAAGTACATGTGTGATTATGTCCTGTTAGGGAGGAGGCTGAAGCCATGCTGAAGAAGATGCGTATCACGGTGGAGGAGGAACGAGCAGCGGAGCATGATAGACTGGAGGACCAGAGGAGGCGGGACATGGAGCGTCTGAGGGCAGAGTTGGAAGAGGAACTCCAAGAAGAGAGGAGGAGAATCCTGGAAGAGAAGGAGGAGAAACTGAACTCTCTGAAACATGAGGTGAATGAAGATGATACTGGCTAATTTATTTATCTCAATCTTTCCATTTCATTTCATTTTATTAGACTGCTGACCACAAAAATAGTATGGAGTACAAACAACACACACAATACAAATGAAGGCAGGCAGTACAGGTGAAAAAAAGAAAAACAACCAAATCACCCAAACAAAATCAACATGTTTCTCAAAAAGGCACCAAGGCTATGGATCACTCTGGCTGTAACAACAAAACCAATTTAGACATAGATGGACACAACATAAAAATTCGGCAAATACTTTTCTCTATATTGCATAATTTCCATATTTGTTCATTCGAACAGTACAAGATATTCATCCCCAACACAGTTGTCATTGCATAATTTACATATTGTATTTTTCCTTTCTAATGCTGTGTATCTTCCAGCAATCTTTGGAATTCTAGAATTGGCAAGTCTAAAGTCACAAATTGCTTGTCTGTGCTCCCCTACTTTTGTTGCAATAAATACTTTTTGAACTTAAACTCCTTCTTAAATTCAACATAAAGGTCACAAGATGACATCTGCTTAGCTCACTAAACCACTTCTGTATAAACTGATCTTCTAGTCTCTGTTCAATAGTTTTTTAAAGCCAGTTAATTTTGCCAAATTTCTGCCATCTGCTCTAAGAATTAAAGAATTCTTAGAGCAATTCTCAAACCCACTAGACACATTTGGAAGTGATGTGGGACATTTCCCACATTGCTCGTTTTTATTTGTTCCAGTTTGATGGTACATTGGACCTGAGACACACAGAATGATGATCTGTACGTGTGCATTGTGTGTGTGTGTGTTTGTGCCTATCTGGGTGTTTGTGCCATTGTGTTTATAAAGGTCAAAAGCACAGAAAGGAGAAAGGAGTTATTGAGTCCACGACCTGAGCAGCAACTGGCTGACTACCACCAAGAGGTCAGAGCACACATTTAGCATATTAATGTACTTCATGTCTTCCTGAATAAAAACTTTTAAGATGTATTGTTTTTAAGATATGATAAGATTACAGCTATTACTTTGTTTTACTAATTTGACACCATGGTGCAAACTGACCTCTACTCCTGCTATCTAGCTGACTGATGTGCTGCAGGAAGTGCGGGAGGAAGTGCAGCGTGACCATGACAGGAAGTTGGAGCAGCTGAAGGAGAATCACAGGAGAGAGCTGCACCGCATCAGGGAGAAACACCAAGATGAGGTCAGGGAGAATTTACATTTTACATTTACAAATGTAAAGTTTAAGTTCATAAATGAATGTGGATTATAATCGCGTTGTAACCAAAGCACTTAAAACACTTTGTGCAGACGTGCTGTAGGTCACTGTCATCAGCTGTGACAAACTGAATCTGATTGGCTGTTAGAAGCCTCCTTATTTTTTTATTTCATTAATGTAATATGAAAACTTTTTGGGGTTTTTTTTGCCATTTTTTTGGTAAGGTAAGACGATAAGAAGATAAACAATTAAGATACTTTCTGTGAGAGCAACAAGACACTGGAACACGCTCCCTTTGGAAATTAGGAACTTCTCCATGTACAGTTCTTTTAAAATCAAATTTAAAATTTGGCTGAAATCCACTCAGATTTGTAGCCATGGATGAACTAAAATGTATCAAGATTTGTCTTTCATATATTTTTCATTACTGTTGTTGATTATGTTATTGTTATTGGTTTTATTGTACTTACTGTTTTTTTTTTTTTTTTTTTNTTTTTTTTTTTTTTTTTGTTTGTTGTTTTTTGGGTTTGTTTTTTTTTTTGAGTGTTGGGACTACAGGTGCAAATTAGCTGTTTAGCTAACCCCAGCACATTTACATTAGCACTATTTTATTGCAATGTTAATTAATGTGCATTGTCCCATTTAAATAAATAAATAAATACAATAAATATAAAATGACTAATAGTAAAGAAATGCTGATTCAAGAATCTCTTACAGAACAGCTTTACTTCCTAAAAGAATAAAAGTTAATTTCAGTGTGACAAGTCAAAATTATTTGTAAATTTGCAACTGTAGTCCTGTTCATTTATGTATTTTAAAGGAGAAAGAACTCTGTGTGCTAATAATAATAATAAATAGTGTCCTAACTTTCAGTTCAAGCAAAGAGTGTTTATCATTCATGGGAATTACAAAATGAATTTACACATTACTTGTGTGTGTGTGTGTGTGTGTGTGCGCGCGTGCGTGCGTGCGTGCATGTGTATATGTGTGTGTGTTGCAGGAGAGTGTTGAGAGGGAGCGCTTGCTGTCTTCTCTGCAGGAGGACAGAGAACGTCTCCAGGCCTCACATGCTGTCCAACTGGAGAAACTCCGCTTGCAGCTCGATGCACAGTTACAAAAGACACAGTTGGCACACACACACAAGGTCAGAAGGGACAAACACACACATTTCCTAAGCAGTACTATGTATATATACCATACATACTCGAGTATAAGCTGATCTCGTGTATAAGCCGACCACCCGATTTTGACCTGCAAGTTTAGATTTTTAAAGAAACCCGTATATAAGCCGACCCCCCCTGGTGTTGTTCCATCAGTTTATTTGTTTATCAAATTACCTGTTTTTCTGGGTATTATCATAGTATTCTTGTGATGTTCTGAAAATAATCCACTTACCGCTACCGGTATACAGCTGATTACCATAACTGACATTAGCTACATTAACTTTTCTGGACTCCTCTTCCTTGTCTGAATCGCCAAACAGTTAATTCCAGTCCTGCTCTGAGTAACTGTGCCCTCATCGGTGACGAGTCCGTGTAGTTTCCATTCTGTGTTGTATCTTATCTCAAGCTTCTTGCTAATAAAGCACAAAACATGATGTTGAATGAGACTACCAAACAATGGTACCGTACCGGTATATGAAACAGCACTTTTATAAGGTCGTCTCTGATTGATCCATTCTTTTGTCTTTAACCAATCACAACAGTGCTTACTGGGTGCTGCAAATGGCCGCTGCAAAATGTGCTGGATAAGATGTTTAGTCAGGAAATATCTCATTCTAAGGTATGATGTAAACTATTTTCCATGGGTAGTGGTAATGGGTAGTATTTCCACCCCTGGAAATTTCATTCTCTGGGATCAAATTTGAATTTCTCATGTATAAGCTGACCCCCCGATTTGCTTCGTGAAATTTGGTAATAAAAACTCGGCTTATACTCAAGTATATACAGTATATGCTGACCTTTCACTGCCTTAAAAACTCTTAAAGCCAAGATGTGTTGCATGTTATTGCCTCCCCCCCCCCCNCCCCCCCCCCCAATATTCCTGTCTGTCTCTAATATGGCCTATTCAATAAGGCAAGAAATGCCCAAAAATAATTCTTCATTTTGTTCACTAGAAGTCGGAACTGCAGGATCTGGCAGATGAGCTGGAGCTGAGAGAGAAAGAGCTGAAGAGCCAGGAAGCCATGCTGCAGACCAAGGTCTTCTGTCATTATCGTATTCACTCATCCATCGCTGATACATCAACCCAAAACACATAAATTAAGTTGTTAGTTTCTTGCCTCTCTTTCAGGCAGCAGATTTGAAAAGGAAGAGGAAGAAGCTTGGGGAGGAGGAGGAGGAGGTGGACAGACAGATAGAGGTGGAAAATCTGTCTTTTACTTTTTGAAAAGCCAATATGTTCGTTCGTCTATCTATCCATCTACTTCCTCCTTCCTTCCTGTGTCTGTATGCATGCAGGCCTTACCCCGGCTGATCCAGGAGAGAGACCAGCTGAAGGAGGAGCTGGAGAGGGTGAGAGAGGAGAAAGACAGAGTCCAAGAACTCACCCAGAGAGCGAGGGAGGAAAGGAGTGAGGCCAAGCGGGACGCGGAGAGGCTGAAGGAGGAGAGAGACAAAGCCAGGGAGGAGAGCAGGAGGAGGAAGGAGGATAAAGAGCAACTGGAGAGGAAGGTGGCGCTGCTGCAGGAGAGATGCGACTGTCTCAGCCACCGAGTGAGGTGAAGATTTCCTACACGTCCATGCATCATTAAAGGAGCAGTTCTCCCAAAATTACCACTTATTCCCTTACTAAAGACTTAGTTAAAGTCTTTTTTTTTTTTTTTANTTTTTTTTTTTTTTTAATGGTTAATTGAAATTTCAGACTTCTATCTTTTTTGCAGTGAGTTGGAACAGTGCAATGGAATGAGTTCATCCGCGAAACCAGAGCAAAAACAGGAGAAGAAGAAGGCAGAGACAGAGGCAACAACGCCCCCTGGTGACAGGAGAGACTCACCGCTATCTGTAGAGGACTTGCAGGATCCTTCTCTCTCCCCTGTACCTGACAGCCATAGCAGCATGGATGAGTAATTACAGATTTTTATTTTATCCATCCATCCATCCATTTTCTGTACCTGTTTGTCCTGTTAAGGGTCACGGGGGAGCTGGAGCCTATCCCAGCAGTCATGGGGCAAGAGGCAGGGTACACCCTGGACAGATCGCCAGTCCATCGTAGGGCTGACACAGAGACAGACAAACTCATTCACACCCAAAATTATAGACACATAGTTTGGGCCATTTGGTATTTTACAGGACAGTTAACACCAGTTTGTCTTTAGGCCTCTGAGCAATACAAGATGTTAGCGTTTTGTTCTCATGTGTTCAGCATTAGGAGGTACATCGCCTCACACGGCGCGTCCATCCAGAGGACAAAGCTCTTTCTGGAAAAGGAGAGCAGCCGACTGATGGAGAGACAGGCGGCTTTGCGGGCGGCCCAGTCTGGCTTCTCGCAGGACCCCAGCGGGGAAGCGGGGCTAACTCAAGAGATCAGGAATCTACAGCAGGTGGGATGAGAGTGAACCCCCACCTCTCCCAAATCTCTCTCTGTCATCCTCCTCCATCCTTCATTCTTGTGTCCTTTGCTTCTGTCAGGAGGCCAGGAACGTGGCGGAGCTGCAGCTGACAGTTCAGAGAGGAAACGCTCTCCTGCAGAGGAAAGAAGAGCAACTCCAGCAGCTCGAGAGCTCAATAGCAGAGGAGGTCAGTAGAAAAAGACCATTCCATTACTTAGCATAATAAAAATGGTGTTTCGAGAAATTCCGTAGAGCAAAAGAAGTCGACTACCAAGCATCTGTGTGGAGATCTGAGAGTTGTAAACTGGACTGTTACACTAAAACTAAATATCAAGTTGTGTTCTGCACTTTTCTCTTTAAGTTGTACTGTATTTATGCTCCTCATGGTGCATTAGTTAATACTATACAGGTAAGTAATTACTGCTGGCGTATTGTACTTTGTTGCTGTGTGTCTCCAGCCGCTGTTTGAGGACGTGCCTCGGCTGGCAGGAGAGAGGAAGGTNCTTTGTTGCTGTGTGTCTCCAGCCGCTGTTTGAGGACGTGCCTCGGCTGGCAGGAGAGAGGAAGGTGACGTTCGATGTGACCGAGTCGGACCTCAGCAGCACGGTGGACCCACAGGACGGGACAGGTGACACACACACACTGGTCATTTACTAAAAACGTGAATCAGTTCTCTAAGTGGAAAACATGAGAATCAGCTGTCTTCCTCTACCTCTGCATCTCTCTTCTCTCTCTCCCTTCCTCATTAGCAGGTCACTCCACTTACCCAGCCAAAGTCCAGGAGTTAGCAGAGTCCCTGCAGCAGATCTCCGGCCAGCTCAACACCGTGCTGAGTGCATTGGGTTCTCTGGCTCAGAGGCAGAGCGCCACATCCTACCCAGCCTTCCATCTGCCCCCATCTCAGCCTCATTCCATCCCGCCAATTCCTGCCCCCACATCCACCTCTGTACCCATCCACTCCCAGATTTTGGGCCCTGCTGGTTTGGCCACACTTCCCCCACTGAGGCTCTCAGAACCGTCCTGGGCTTGGGCACCCCAGGGCAGCTCTTCAGCTGCTCCTCTCTTCTCCACGTCTGTCTCCGGTGGGTCGAGAGCCTCAGAGGACCTCATCAACAGCCGCTGGAGCCAGATCTTCCCTGGTACGTCAACCGCCATATTGTCTGCTTAAATCTGAGTGAACTTTAATAGCAAACTAACTGCTACTAAAAGAATTAAACAGGTTTGGAGTCATTGTTGTTTTTATATTGCCGTGTCGCTCTGTTCTCCAGGAGCCACGTTGAACCCTGTGGCCTCAAGCACTCCGAGAGCCTCCTCAGCGTACCCAGCATACACTCCTGTTAGGTAGCAGGATGATCATGACATTTTTTGCTGTTCTGGCAGCTTTCGCATGCATCATCACTGGCTCAGCACTACATACTACAACGCTAAAAATGATTAAACGTGTGTGTGTGTGTGTGTGTGTGTGTGTGTGTGTGTTAGCGAGCATACCCGCAACCTGTGGAAGTCAGTGGAGATGGACGGGCAGAGGCTGCAGGGGCTGATCGACAGCAACAAGAAGTGGCTCGAGATGCGCAGGAAAGACACCAGCATGTATCCTTGTTATAATACACGTTTATCCACATGACACACACACATATTCTGTCGCAATTACACTATGTACCACTATACCATCCAGTATATGGAGTACACAGTCTATGAAGTACAGTTGTTGAATTTGAAGGATAATCTAAAGAACGCCATATATTTATAGGCTGTTATGTCTCTCATTGTCTTTAACTCTGCCGTCTTGGACCTCTGTTCACTCGCTATCGGGCTCCATCTATCAAAAATCGACTCGTCCAGCTGGGCCTGGACGATAACAACCAGATCAGAGTCTACCACTACTGAGGACACGACGCACCTGGCCATCTTTTACTGTTACTGTAAGAGGACTTTGGAACAATGTCTGATAGTGCAGATCAGTGTTGTAACATTTACACACAGGGTCTTATGTGAGAGCCCTGCACCCTCTTCCATCCATTCCTTTAAAAACCACAAGCTCGTCAGGTTAAGCCCCGCCTCCTCAGGCCAAGGCAAATCAGGGAGAAACGTGTCAGGTGTGGGCTGAGGAGAAACAAGCCTGTGTCCAGAGTGAAAAAAATACTTTAATAACATTTCAATGTCAAGTTTACAGGTTAAAGCTACACGCCGGACTTGGACCAAAAACATGTATGAATTTTTAGTCTACTTTGATGTTAGATGGGGGGGGGGGNTGGGGGGGGGGGAGTCGCCCCCTAGTGGATGTGTTAAGTTAGGACAATCACAAAGAAATATCCTATCTGGAGTACTTTGCTATTACTGAACATTTCCTAAACAATTGAATTTTTCCTTATATTGTAAACTTCACCTGTTTGCTGCTCCACACAGGTTGCACAGTGGTCAGTTTTATTTCATGGCAGTTTGCATTTATCTTTAGGCCATTTGGCAGCTGACTGACATGTAAAGTTTGTGTTTTTAACTTTGTTACATCATTTCAGGCTTTTAGAAACACAAATGATGGCTGCAAGCCGCATCAACTGTTTCATCAAATCAAATTTGCTTTCCTTTATTGCCTAATACAATCCTCTTTACACATAATGGCGCAGCAGTCACATATTGTATCTGCCTTAAAGGACCAAACTGGTGATTTTGCATGTTTAAGCCTCCCATCCACATACACATTAAATTACTGCCAATCATTTCCCAAAACGTAAAACCATATTTTAGCTTTTCTGTTATTTTGCCAAATTGTCTAACCTTTCAAAATCAAATGTTCAGGTGATTTCATCCAAATG
Source organism: Lucifuga dentata (assembly GCA_014773175.1). Taxonomy (NCBI): domain Eukaryota; kingdom Metazoa; phylum Chordata; class Actinopteri; order Ophidiiformes; family Bythitidae; genus Lucifuga; species Lucifuga dentata. The sequence continues at coordinate 39,810 of VXCM01004033.1, forward strand.
CAGAAGGCACGGTAATTTTTTCTTGGTAAAAGCCATCTTCTCCTGGGACTATATTCCCTGGAGAATATAGTCCCAATTTCCTCCCTTCAGCTGTGTTAGACATTAAAGTTACTTTGACAACCTTTTTTTATATTATTTGTAGTTACTCCATCATAGCAAACGCTATGATGGAGTCACTACAAGTAGATTTTAATAGCATATTAGCATAAACTGAAACCAATGGCAGTCTGGAAGGTAGTAAAAACTATTATATTTACCACTCCAGTAGTATGGGAAATGGTTGTCAGTAATATAAGTACAGGTTATATTTATTGGTTTCAAACATGCAAAAATACAGGTATGGTCCTTTAATAACCTCACCGATCAGTTCGCCTTAACAGGTTACACGCAAATCATTTTACATCTGTGAGTAGCAGTAGAGGTTTTGGTATCTAAACTGAGAGGAATGATGTTTTAGATGTGTATATTTGTGTAAAAAAGCTACTGTATTTTTCTATCAAACATTTTAATAAATATAATTTTACATATAGTAATATATTTCCTGTTTTTTGACGCTGTGATCTCTGGAGACTTACAGCCAGTAACAGACACTGAAAAAGCCAAAATACCAGAAAACCAGACCTTTATTCAGTAACCGCCTTTGTAATATTACACATTAAAATTACTTTCCATACATTATAGTGCAAAAATACTTTCGCTGTCAGACTTGAGGGCAGTAGTAGAATACTATCATCATCATCATCAATATTCTCCAATGAGGAGGAGGAGGGCTAGCATGTGGATCTGACCAATCAGAATACAGCACGTGACTAACATTAACATTGAAGGCCACTGGCAGACTGGACAGAAATCATGTTCTCACATTTATGTCTGACAATACACATGCATACACATACACACACACATACCTGCATACACCCAACATATAAACAGTTATTTTAAAATGTATTGTTGATTTGTCGGTAAAAGGCAATGCAGACAGTATAAAATGAGTTAATTCAGATTGCATTGTATATTGTTATCTTCATCGTCAGCAATAAGTAAAACATCACAACGGCTATAATGGCAACAAGAGGTGGAAACATTTCAGCATCACCCAAGTTCGGCTCAAATCTTGATTGGCACGCAAGTGTCCATACAGGTGGAGGGAGGGGTGACCGCCCTGCCCTGATTGGCTGATTGGCTGTGAGAGGCTGAGACATGCCCACGGTACAGTCTGACAAAATGGCTACTGGCTGTGCTTGTTGAGAAGATGCAAGGGAGAGAGAGAGCGAGAGAGAGAGAAACAGTGACTGGGTGATAAGGCAGAACATCTGATCTAAAAGACGTAGATCTTGTCTCTCTGGACGGTGTCAAGGTCGTCGTCCATGGTCAGGAGAACCTAAAATAAGACGCGACACAATGGATTAATGCATGAGGAGAGCTGGAGGGTCTGCTTGATTCCATTTCCAGTCACGGTTATGTCATCAGCGTAACGCGGAATGCAGGGCTAACCTCGTGCCAAGGTGGTCATATGATATGACCACCTTGGCACGAGGTTAGCCCTGCATTTACTTTATTAGCTGTTGCAGAATTTAACTACGGATGTAGAAGGTTAATGACACTTCTAGCTCAAATAAACCACCACATTAGCAGAACAGCCAGCAACCTCTGCATGTCAGGAAGAAGGTCAACTGACATGCATTGACCCATTCAGGTTCCCCCCCCCCCCCNCCCCCCCATCCTCCCCAGAAGAGGGGCTTCAAAATGCTTCCATTCATTTCTCTAATTGGTTTTGCCAGTTTGAGCCTAATAAATATTATCTGCATACACTTCATGTTATACCAAATGCTCAGGTGATACAGCCAATAATTACAAAAAAAATTAAAACTCAGTGTTTTAATGTCTCCAGTAAAAGCCGTTCTCTCCTGGGACTATATCCCCAGGTAGAGACATACATTTTTTTCTGTGTAGCTCTGTGTTGGAGTTGGATACATGAAGTAACTTTGACAAAAAATAACATCATGTTCTCTGTGACAGGTTACTTATTGCAAAACACGTTTCAAGTCTCAACGAGTTGAATTTTATGGTGTACTGGAATGAACTGAAACCAAAGGCAGTCTGGAAGGGGAGGAAAAACAACTTGAAAATGTACAGCTCTGGTAGTACTTCTTGAAAAATGGTCAGCAGTAATGTGTGGGTAGTATTTATTGGGCTCTAACATGCAAAACCAGCTCTGGTATGACCCTTTAACCAAGGTCATTGTGTCTGTCTGAATTGGCATAGAAATCTTGATAACTACGCTAAGTTACCTTTCTGACCTTTTCAATTAGCAACTTCTTAACTGGCTAAATTTTAAATGCACGTTTAAAGTGTGTTTGCTCAATGCTACAACGCAAAAATGCATGCAAACGCACAAACATGGGCATACCAGGAAGGATCCAAACATGGCGATGGAGGACAGGAAGTGCCAAATGTCGTGGTCGTCAAAGAAGGAAAGCAGGATGCAGTCCCTGTTGTGCTCACGGGACTCTGCCGGGGTTTTCTGTGTCAGGTATGACCAGAATCAGATAAAGAAACGTGTTACTGTTGGCTCATACGGGGACATCTGAGGTTCATTAATGCTACATTATGTAGTGGTAAAGTCCTTCCGTGTGTGTGTGTGTGTGTGTGTGTGTGTGTGTGTGTGTGTGTGTGTGTGAGACTGACCTGCCAGGTGCTCAGGCCCTGGAAGAAGAAATATAGCGCAAAGCCCCACACCACAGCCGTGAAGAGAATGCACACCAAGGCTAGACACTGGATCCGTTCACCACTCCGCAGCTGAATATTGAGAGAAAAAAAAAAATCTACAAAAGATTCTACAAAACTACAGCTCTACCAAACTTTTTTCTTGTTTTCTCTTTCTTTTTAGAAATCTGAATCTAAAAGTGAATCGACTACACAGATACACAAAAAGATCAAAAACGCGCCTTCATGATGATGTAGAAGGCAAAGTAGAGGAGCAGGTTACAGATGGCGATGGCCAACAAGTAGGAGGCAAAGTCATTAGGTCTTTCTATGAGTCCATAGGTGGCGCTGCAGACGAGGAAGAGGAAAAGATGAGAAACAAAACAATGATGTCATCCTTCAGTCCTGCGCAGCATTTTTTTTTTTTAGCTAGTTTACTTACAGGGACCAGTTGACTATGTTCCCCATGATGAGCAGAACCATACGATCCTAACAGACAGGGAAGGGGAAATATGATTTATAAGCAGGAAGGTGAAACACCAAAAAACTCAAAATGAAAAAGCCCAATCTGAACCAAAAGCTACGTACATCTTTCCATGGATAATTAAGCCATGTGCATAAATAATTCAGCTGTACTGATGCATTACTTACAACATACATTGGTCCACTACATTGTCTAATGCTGTCCGTGTAGATGATAAAAACCATCCGGCGAAGAACCCCAGAGTCTGAGACACAAAGACATGGAAATGGAGATAGAAACAAGCGATGTCGGCAATGACTGTCACCTTACTACGGTTAAAAACAAGACATTACGTTGTCTTTATTGCTTCTCAATAAATTACTGTTAAATGAATTAAAACCACATATTAATCCAGTATTTTGAATACTGAATAATCATATTCAGGATAACCAATAATCCTTTGATCCAGAAAATGATCAAATATGAGATCCAAATAGACTAAAAAAAAATAGATGTCTACAAGGGAAAAAAAGAAATCCTGGCAGAAGTAAATGGTTTTGGTTCTCGCTGTGATCTTACCGAGCCTCCATCGGCCCATGTAGTAGAGCTGGGTGCTGAGGAGGAGCGTGGCCAGAATGTGGATCACGGAGAACACGATCCAAAACGCTGTGTTGCCTCTTCCAAACACCTGCAAGCGCATCCCCACAAACACTAATAAATGTCGCAGGTATCTAATATGATTAATCAATTTGAATGCTCACAAGAGCAAATAATAGCGATTTGTGTGTGTGTGTGTGTGTGTGTGTGTGTGTGTGTGTGTGAACTTACCACTCCAAGCACAGAGAAGAAGATGACAGCAGCCAGGCAGGCGTAGGCAGTGTAAGCACTTGCATTGATATCTGGGTGTCTCTTCTGGTACAACTTCAACATACAAAGGCCTGCAATCATGTACATGAAGGAGGTGTCTGCAAAGAAAAAAATAAATAAGTAAAACAATGAAAGCATACTAGTCTCGTCAAATACCATTGTCATCTGCAACAGTGAAAAGATGACTCCAGGGTACTGGCCTTAAAGGACCATACCAGCCATTTTGCATGTTTGAGCCTAATATATTCAATTTTCATACACGTAATGTTACTGACAATCAGTGCTTGAAATGGGCCAATACGCACCAGTACGTAGTACCGGGACTTCTGTGATTTTCATTTCAGAGTACCGGGACATTTTTGGGAGTACTGGAGCCTCTCATAAATCTTTTGTACTCTACTGCAGAACAATGCAGAGGAAAACAATCATACTGTATATACTGTATACAGTATATACTGTGTATACTGTATAGACAAACACACACATTTCCTAAGCAGTACTATGTATATATATACCATACATACTCGAGTATAAGCTGATCTCGTGTATAAGCCGAGCCCCTGATTTTGACCTGCAAATTTAGATTTTTAAAGAAACCCATATATAAGCCGACCCCCTGATGTTGTTCCATCAATTTATTTGTTTAGCAAATTACCTGTTTTTCTGGGTATTGTCATAATATTCCTGTGATTTTCTGAAAATAATCCACGTACCGGTACTGGTAAAAATGAAATTTATTTCAGCAGCTGATTACCGTAACTGACCAATCACAATAGCACTTACTGGCCACCGCAAAATGTGCTGGATAAGATGTTTAGTCAGGAAATATCTCATTCTAAGGTATGATTTAAACTATTTTCCATGGGTAGTGGTAATGGAAATTTTGTTCTCTGGGATCAAATTTGAATTTCTCATGTATAAGCCGAACCCTCGATTTGCTTTGTGAAATTTGGTAATAAAAACTCAGCTTATACTCAAGTATATATGGTAGTTATCTATAGAAACAATAGCAAAGGTTACAGCCCCCCCCCCCAGTAACCTTACGTGTATGAAAAAAGAATATATTAGGTTCAAGCATGCAAAATGGATAGTATGGTCCTTTAAAGGCAGGGTTTCAAAGGAAAAAAGCCATGATACATCAAATCCTAGTTAATCTTAGTAGTCCTACCAAACTGGAAGTTGGTGTAGTTGGGGCAAACGTGGTAGCAGGCGCTGAGCAAACCTTCCATCATCAGGGCCGTTCCCATGGCGTAGAACAGGCCAAAGTGTTTTGGGATACCACACTCCTGAGGGCAAGATTCATAGATGGAAATTAAATTAAAAAAAAAAAAAATCAAACTCTATGAGCCTGCTACTCACCATGGAATATAGGATTGAAACATTAACTAACACCACAGAGGAAGACTTAAAGGACCACAATGGTGATTTTGCATGTTTGAGCCCAATAAATACAAACTGCATGCAAGTTACATTACTGCCAACCATTTTCCAAAAAAAAGGACTTCTGGAGCGGTAAATATTTTGAACGATTAGGAGAGTTGAGAAAGTAACACAAAAAGTAAAATATGGTTTTATGTTTTAGAAAATGTTTGGCAGTAACATAACATGTATGTGGGTAGTATTTATTGGGCTCAAACATGCAAAATCGCAGTATGGCCCTTTAAGCATGTTCAGTATATTTGTGATATAGTTTCTTTTTTATATTATTGTACATCAATAATGTATCTCTGTATCTCTGTTGTCTCCGTGTCTGTGTATATGTATGTCTCTAATAATTCAATATCATATCTGTCGTTCTCAAACAGTAACTGACAAACATGTTTGCTGATTGATAAACGTGACAATGACTTCTTCTCCTGTTTATTAGGTTTTCATCTGAATCTCTGATTGGTTTGTTTGACAGTCAACAGGATTACACAAAAAGTTATAAACTGATTTTGATGAAACTTGATGGAAGGGTGGAGCATGACCCTCGGAAGAACCAATTCAATTTTGGTGCTGATCTGCATCCAGGAAATGATCCAGGATTTTTAAAAATGATTCCTTTAAGGACCATACTGGTCATTTTGCATATTTGAGCCTAATATATTCAATTTTCATACACGTAAGGTTACTGACAATCATTTCCCNTTGCATATTTGAGCCTAATATATTCAATTTTCATACACGTAAGGTTACTGACAATCATTTCCCAAACGATAAAATCGTATCTCAGCTTTCCTGATATTTTGTGAAATATCTTAATCTTTCTAAATCAAATATTCAAGTGATACACCCACCTTAAAAATCGATGTTTCGCCTGCTAATAGTTATGAAGTCATGGTTGTTTAACTTGTTTGAAAAACACAGGTCTTCTTTTGGGACTATATTCCTCGGTGGACACATACATTCACTCCACACTTTTTATTGCACTTAAACACTAAAATTACAAAACTTCGAAAAAACCTGAATACACGTCTTTTTCGCAATAATGGATTACCTACCCAAGAACATTTCAAGTATCAACAAGTTGATTTTAATAGTGTACCAGAATGAACTGAAACCCNCCTACCCAAGAACATTTCAAGTATCAACAAGTTGATTTTAATAGTGTACCAGAATGAACTGAAACCCATGGCGATCTGGAAGGTAGGAAATTTTTTTAAATTCACCGTTCCAGTAGTATGCTTTGGGAAATGATTGTCAGTAACGTTACGTGTATAAAAATTTAATATATTAGGCTCAAAATCCCAAAATGGCCAGGATGGTCCTTTAAAATTGCAAGAAAGGTATATTTTTTTCCTCTCTTATTTTTTGTCGATTTCTTGAGTAATCAAGAAATACCACTCACGGTTAAAATAATTTTTTTAAAAACTCAGGCATAGTTATCCCAAGATAGAATATAAATGGACGCGATTATGTTTATAAAACTATAAACTACTGTTTCTTCTGACAAATAAAGGAATTAGGTCCTGTTATTATTATAGTAATTTCTTCATCTTATAATACAATTCTTATACAATAATATAGAACACAACAAATTATGTCTAGCTTTGTTTGGCCTGGGCAGAGGTACGAGTTGTTATGAGTGTCTCACCAGTGCATTGATGTCATTGCGGACCAGGGCTCGGTTGTGAACGATATCTCTCTTGAGGATAATAAGGAGGAAGAGGAGTCCCAGCATCACGTAACCAAGGTTACTGAGGATGTTGTTGAATGCACTATTAAAGGACAGAAGTTACACATCAGTCAAGGTGTCATTTCACACAGGTACTTCATGGAAACCAAACTGTTAGTAGTACAAATACATACACATGCACTCAAACATACAGCAAGCACACACCTTAGAGCTCCCAGAGGGTGAGCGCACAGGAAGTTGTAGAAGCAGATGTCCTGGTTTCCTGTAACATTGACAACCTGAGGAACAGAAACGCGTTTCAATTCCTCCGTGCTGACACATAACAGACTCACTTTCAAACAGAAATGGATGCATTTTCTACAGTTGTATTTGCATGAAATTCATAGATTTTATGGATTTGGAGTAGAACTATCATTCTGATTTGATTTCCACCCTGTTTCTGAATGATAAATGCATTATTTCACCTAATATTCTTGTTTTGGCTGTTTCAGAGCACTTCCAGCAGTTTAAGCCCATAAAACACATTAAAACTGATATAACTTCATTTTATGCAGTTGTATTTGTTCATTTATTATTTCTCTACAGCGTACCGTCTGATAGGTGATGACCAGCTGGATGACTGGCAGGGCGTAGAACACGGCAATAGTGGCGATGTTCCTGAGGGGAGGATAGAATAGAATAGAACAGAATAGAATAGAATAGCTTTATTGTCATTATACATAACATATAATGAAATTACAGGTGCTTCTCCCTTAGTGCATAAGTATAAAGTATAAAAAAGAGTAAAAACAACTTTGTACACATCTATTTAAATTATATTTACACAGCTGAAAAGATAAATATACTTATCAAAGTGTATATCAAAGTATATCAAAAGAAGTGTATCAAGTATATTTATATATATAGATATAGATGTGTGTTCGATATTTACAACAGTAGCAGGGATGGTAGTAGCAATCATTAAGTATTGCACAGAGTAATAATTATTAGAATTAATATTAATTATGTTGGAAGATTCTTCCAGTTTCTTATCTTAACTCTCCAAATTGCTATTATAAATTATCATTGTTATTTCTCTAACGGTGGCTCCTAAAACGGGGTCCCAAATCCCCCCATGGTCTTGTTAGTTTGTTATTGCGCTATTATTCCACTCGCTACAGACAACAGTACAGTTGCAGAATGTGTATAAAATGCTTTCCACTTTCTGTGCAACTACAATCAGTCTATAATTTTAGCAATAACCATTTTTCTTATTGGACATCTTTGGCACATAATTTCATCAACTGGGAGTCTATTTGTGGGGCCTTGATCTCGTTTGGAATGATTGGAAATCTTTGTTCTTGATGGCTGCAACTGATTCGAGTCCTCACCAGAAGTAGATTTGGTATTTCTTGCTGAGAACCCTCTTGTCTTTGCGGGCCAGGTCAGACACGCACAGGAATTTCTGAAACGGGAGAGGACGCCATTACTAAGAGTCATCAGGAATCGCAACATTCACACAATATCAAGACTATTTTATAATCAAAACAGATATGTTCTGAAAAAACTATTAAAGGACCATACCAATCATTTTGCATGTTTAAGCCTAATATATGCAATTTTCATACACATAAGGTTACTAACAATCATTTCTCAAAGCATACTACTAGAATGGCGAATTAAACATGTTTTTCCTACCTTCCAGACCGCCACTGGTTTCAGTTCATTCTGGTACGCTATTAAAATCAACTTGTTGATACTTGAAACGTTCTTGGGATAGGTAATCCATCATCACCAGCAAGACGTGTATTCAGGGTTTTTTTCAAAGTTTTGTAATTTTAGTGTTTAAGCGCACTAAAAAGCACGGAGTGAATATATGTCTCCACCGGGGAATATAGTCCCAAAAGAAGACCTGCGTTTANAAAAGCACGGAGTGAATATATGTCTCCACCGGGGAATATAGTCCCAAAAGAAGACCTGCGTTTATCAAAAAATTTGAACAACAGTGACTTCCTAATTTTGCGCAAACTATTAACAGGCAAAACGTCGATTTTTAAGGTGGGTGTATCACTTGAATATTTGATTTTAAAAGATTGAGAGATTTTTCAAAATATCTGGAAAGTTGAAATATGGTTTTATCCTTTTGGGAAATGATTGTCAGTAACCTTATGTTATGAAAATTGAACATATTAGGCTCAAACATGCAAAATGTTGGCTTTAGAAGAAACCCCCCCNTGAAAAAAAAAAAAGATTTTTACTCAGACTTCAGAAAGCTGAAGGTTAAACACTGGAAGAAATGGGATTTCTACAACCAGCTGGACTCTTAATAGTGAATATTCATGACTTTTATCAAAGACACAGGACCTGACTCGTGTAATAAACTGTACCCAGATGGACATTTTTTGACTACTCTGATCAAATTTAAGCCAAAGACCAGTTGTTTGTGTTTGCTATGTTCATTGTTTATGCATATAATACTGTATATATGTAGAAAAAAAAAAACTTTAAAAATAAAAGTTAAAAAAACCCCCCAAAAAACAGATTTGTTCTTTAACAGTAACACAGAGGTGAGATTTACCTTGGTGCGAACGATGTTTTTATCTGAGTCGATGTCATCCAGCGTGTCGTAGTCGTCCTCCTCCACAGAGCTCAGGGACTCCTGCCTGCTTCGGCCAATGCTGTCCAGCGAGCGCTCTGACGGAGTAAGAAAAGAGGAGGGAGAGAGGAAGGGTTGCTTCAGTTTATTGGAGGGTTGATCAGAATCGTTTGAGAGATGCTAGATTTAAGAGAAAATTTTCAAGGATGCAAAGGAGTTTAAACTAATCAAACCTTTTAGAATCATAAGAGAATTTGCCTTTGTGATTTTCTAAAATATTAAACATGACAAATTAATCCATCGGTTTTTCAACCTGTGAACAAACTAAATAGTGTTTTGCCATTCGTTTCACAGTAATCAATTTAAGATTCTGGCCTCAAACTGCTACACACATTTCTTTAGTTCATATGATTGCTGTTGTGCTGATTGGTTTGGTGTAAAAGGAACTGATTCGGCCAATTATGCGGCAAGTGAGTCACCAATGCGGACGGCTATGTGGTGAAGGTGATTGAGAATTGGTCGACGTTTGAAAGGTTCATGTCCTGCTGAACAAAAACAGAGAGAACCAGTGAGCTGTTTGCAGGCTGTGAGCTACAAGCCAAGTGATGACAGGCTGCGAAGATGATACACTAGAGTGATGAGTTAAGAACAGTGTGTGTGTGTGTGTGTGTTTATACCCATGTAACCATAGTTGTTGTCTGTTGACGTGGCGCTGTCGGTGATGGCCTCTGAACTCAGTGTGCTGCCATTATCGGCTGGAGAGGAAGAAGACGGTGAGACGGACGTGATTTGATCTAAACTAAACTTAAACTCACTTGCATGTCAGATAGAATGTGATGAAAACTTACCAAAGGAGCCGTATTCATACGGTGTGGCTGGAGTTTTGCCTGTGGACACACACGCGCACACAGGTAAGAATCCCAAACCAGTATGGCTTTACAAAATGTGCGTTCACAAACAAACACAAGTTCAAGCAACACCCATTAGTACCTCAACTCTGCACGCTACATTGCCATTGCAACTGCGTTATTAGTAAGTGAACTGACAGCAGTGAGGGAAGCATCAATGCGTGCAGAGATCCAATCGTAAGATTTAAAGGTGAGTTGGGCGTCCAAATATATTTTCAGGCCCTAAATCCCTCTTGGTGTAATGGCTTTACTAAATGGGTGGCAAATGTAAGGGTACAAAATAGTGCAGGAGATGATTGGCTGTGAGAAGTGGCTGAGTGTCACTGTATCCTTCCTGTTTATAATTAGATCTCAGCAGAAAACACTGAAGAGAATGGCTGCTGGTACAGATACACACACACAGATGAAGAGTAAAGATGAAGAAACACCACAGCATCCATGCCTGTTCCAGTCCAAACAGGAATTATGTGACTGCTGAGCATAATGAGTACTTTTTATTTCTGTTATGTCGTGTTGTTGTTGCTGATGATGATGATGATGATGTGATGTAGTCTGATGATGTGCTGCTAACGCACACAGGCTGGTTGTATCTGTGTTTCCACCATGTGGAGCACACAGTGGGGTCCAAAAGTTTGAGACTACTGTGAAAATGCTTCTATTTTGCATTCTTTTTGAATTTAATGCAAGATTTTTCATTACAAATGATATCAGCTTAACAATTTGAATGAAAAGTTGAATCTCTGAAAAATGTACATGAATTTCAGAATATCATAGTATTTGGTATGCCCCCCCTTTTGCTTTAATGACAGCATCACTCCAGCTGGCATGGACTCCACAAGTTTGTACAAAATCTGATGATCAGTTATCCCAACATGATGTGACAATGTTCCAAAGAGCTTCCTGTGATGTCAGACTTTCTGATTATTTCCACATTTACATGGAAAANGACAATGTTCCAAAGAGCTTCCTGTGATGTCAGACTTTCTGATTATTTCCACATTTACATGGAAAATGTCACAGATTTTTGATGTGGTCTCAGACTTTTGGATACCAATGTATGTGCACAACGAACATGCGGGCAAACACAAAGCAGTAGTCCGGTGAAATGCATTAATGTTGCTAAGAAGGGCTGCAGCTGACTATTTTGTTCATATGGCAAGTGAGTCATATGGACTGATGACCAGGAAGACAATGTTAAGAAAGGGCTGTATGTGCACAACAAGAGTGACTGTGTCACTATACCATCTCCATTCTTCCCGAGCAGAGAGGCTGCACATTAGCATGNGGGGGGGGGGGAGAGAGAGAGAGAGAGAGAGAGAGAGAGAGAGAGAGCAAAAGACACATTCAATCAAATTGAATTTGAATCCACAATTCAAATTCAGTTCAGGCAGAACTTAAAACTGCACAATAAAAGCTTGTCATTACATTACATATATATACTGTATTTTATAATTAAAATTGTTGAGCATAGTTTAATATCATCATTGCAGTCTGGAGACAAAACATGGTATGCTCCATGCATGGTAGTTACCGGTCTCTGCAGGTGACATGTCAGCAGGATTCAGAAACACCTCCCTCTTCTTTTTCATTCTGCAGTAAAGAGAGGAAAAGACGGGCGATGCCATTATATTCCGTCTGTTTAAATGGATCTACGTTCTACGTTCAGACATTAGGGTTGGATTGAAACTAACCACATGTCCATTATGATGAGGTTTGTGGAGCAAACACTGAGTGGCACTTCAAGGAGCATACCGATGATTTTGCATGTTTGAGCTCAATAAATACAAACCACATACCCATTACATTAGTGCCAACTATTTTCCAAAACGTAAAACTCTATTTTACTTTTTGTGTTATTTTGCCAAATCCCCTCATCTTTCAAAATCAAATGTTCAGGTGAAACACCTACCTTAAAGGACCATACCATCCATTTTGCATGTTTGAACCTAATATATTCAATTTTCATACATGTTACATTACTGACAATCATTTCCCAAAGGATAAAACTATATTTCAGCTTTCCTGATATTTTGCAAAATCTCTTAATCTTTCAAAATCAAATATTCAAGTGATACACCCACCTTTACAATCGATGTTTCGCCTGCTCATAGTTACGCAAAATTATGAAGTCACAGTCATTAAAATTTTTCGATAAACACAGGTACTCTTTTGGGACTATATTCCCCGGTGGAGACATACATTCACTCCATGCTTTTTATTGCCTTAAAATGCTAAAATTACGAAACTTCGAAAAAACCTGAATACACATCTTGTTCATGATGATGGATTACCTNATGCTAAAATTACGAAACTTCGAAAAAACCTGAATACACATCTTGTTCATGATGATGGATTACCTACATTACCTCAGAACGTTTCAAGTATCAAGAAGTTGATTTTAATAGTGTACCAAAATGAAGTGGAACCAATGGTGGTCTGGAGGGTAGGAATTTTTATTTTTTTTTAACTCACCGTTCCAGTAGTATGCTTTGGGAAATGACTGTCAGTAATGTTACATGTATGAAAATAGAATATNACCGTTCCAGTAGTATGCTTTGGGAAATGACTGTCAGTAATGTTACATGTATGAAAATAGAATATATTAGGCTCAAACATGCAAAATGGCTGGTATGGTCCTTTAAAATTGCGAGAAAGGCATTTTTTTCCTTTCTTATTTTTTGTCAATTTCTTGAATAATCAAGAAATACCACTCACAGTGAAAATCCTTTTTTAAAATCTCAGGCATAGTTGAGGAATATATTGCTCTCCATACATCAGAGAGAGAAGCCTGTGAATGAGGAGCTGCTGCACCTATTAACTGCAGGATCTTACCGCTTGTTCTGCAGGCAGGCCACCAGCAAGGTGAGCAGGTAGAAGGAGAGGAAGATTCCCAGACAGAATAGCATTCCCATCACATACACCTCCGCTGCAGAGAGCACACACAGACAGACACATTCAAGCCTATTCAAGAGCTTACTGCGAAGGAGACAGGAGATTCGACTGCCTAATGCATCAATACAGCAACACCGCCTGCAGCTTTCCTCTGAGGAACAGGAAGATATACACATGCACCCTACACACAGAAACGATGTGGATTTCTCAACGATGATCATTTTGACTCTATTACCAGAAGCAGTTTAATTGCTTCTGTTAAGGTTCTCTAAACAATGTGACATCACGTAGAAATGAAGAGGCTAAGGTGGGATTTGTCAAGACACTATATATAATTGTGATAACCAGTTAGTTCCTATTCTTACCTATTTACAAAGGCAGAAGAGAAGGTATTGTTCAGTATGACACAAATCCCATAATGTTTGTCATTGAAGAATAATTTACACTGAGAATACTGAACACTGACGTTAAGCATACAACACATTTCTTTTTTTCAGCGTTTCCAGTCCTGCAGAACACAACTTATAGATTCTATGATTTTTTGGCAACATGATTTAAAATGTAAATGCTCCTCCTGGAAAGATGCTTGTTTCCCTAAGTTATTTAGCTTTTTTTTTTTTTAATCTCTTTTTCATCTCAAGTACTGTAATGTAATTAAATGTGAGATACCTGGATGCACTGCTCTGTTTGCATCCTATCAACAACACCAGGTCAATTAAGCCAGTATCAAATGTAATAACACACCTGTCCACATTTTACAATGCATTTTAATCTACAGGTGTGTTCCAAAGCTCTTATTTGATCTCTGCCTCCCTGCAGTGACCCAGAAATCAATCTGCTCTGCCATCTTGAAGGACGTACCAAAGCTCTTATTTCTGCACTGAGGATGGAGGAGGTGTCCTCTGGGAGACATTAGCATGGGAGACATGAGATGATCCTGTGCATAAATCTGTCGTCTGACGGCCAGATTTCTTCATTAAAAATCTGTTTTTGATCGGACGCGTCTGCTAAAGATCATCTGACACCCCGACGGCACAACAACACGAGCTTGATCAAACATGGGCGCAGATAACAGCAACAACACAGGTGTGAAATTACTCAGATTATCAAGGTTTGATTTTGTCTGATTCATCATCTGGTCTTTCCTCAGTTCCTCTGTCCTTCTGGCCTCATGTCTTTTCCTTGCATGTTTTCCCTGCGGCTTAAGTGGGCGGGACTAAGATGCAAGGAAAACACGCTAACGAGGGCGAGCTTCTTGACACATCCAGCGTCTCTTGGCAGATGCTGTGTCCATGCAAATCCAATTCTATCTCACTCTGAGTCGTTCACATAGGGCTGGGCGATAAATAAAATCTCAGTTTTTTTCAATTTATGGACAATTCTCAAATTTTAATCCAGATTTTTCTTTTATTCACCAAACTAACTAAAAAAAAAAAAAAAAAAAAAAAAAAAAAAAAAAAAAAAAAAAAAAAAAAAANGGCTTTCTAAAAAAAAAAAAAAGTTTGAAAATAAAAGGTTTTTAAAGCAATTTACAGGTTCCTTGTGAGGAACATGAGCCTGTCTGCTGCCTCTGGTTTGAGACTCTGGTATGTTACAATATTCCACCGTACTGAAGACCCTCTGATCAGACGCCATGACACTGGAAAATGAAGCAGCTAATGTCATTTGCTTTTTGGCTGCGCTTTGCGACTGCAGCGTCTGCAGTGTTATGCATTGCTCCCACTCAGCTGCGTGTATCTAATAAATTTGTAGCGCTGCTACTTTCAGTAGCTGCAGCTCCTACAAACTTTACATATGATGTTGGTTTCCTCGGTGTCGTGAAGCGCAAAACTGAACCACTTCCAAATGACTGACGTGACATTTCCTTTCTTAGAAATGAGCTTATCTTCAGTGGAAGTGTTTGTTGGCATCTTGATAGCACATCTGACCTGCTGAAAGCTTCGTGGGCATGGTATCCAGGAACGTAATGGATGGGCTTGTTTGACAGGGAGTGACCCGCTGCTACCACATTTCCCATTAAAAATAGAGACTAGGTTTTTTTAAAAAAAATCTCGATTTGGCCAACTCGATAAATAATAATAAATAATAAATAATTCGGTAAACTCAAATTAATCGATTAAAGTGATTTATCACCCTGCCCTACGTTCACATTTGAAACGAAGTGACTTACAGTTGATGGCGGGAGAGACCAGCACATCCAGAGGCTTGCTGCGGTTGCCAGCATCAATGAGCTCATCAGGGCGGAGTGGGTAGAAGCGCAGTGGACCGCCACATGCCTCATCCTCCGTTTTCACCACCACCACCACGTAGAAACTGTTGCTGGGAAAATCCTTTCTCTGGAAGACATGAAGAGAGGTGAGAGGATTTACACGATGGTCTGACCAAAGAATGACAGAGATGATGGAGATTCGATTCTGTGTGTGCGGGAAAGCGTTGCTGTATGGAAGGTTTACTGGTTTGGAGATTTGTCACCGTTATGGCGTGTCAGGTCAGGACACGGACACCAGGATTCGATCCAAAACAGTTTACTGCAGTTTATGACATCAAGGTACATAGGTACAGGCACTGAACTTATCTTCCTTTAAATCCACATTGATATTACAATGGAGTAGGCTATGAGTGTGTGGATTCTTGTGGATTTGTATGTATGGATCCATGTGTGTGGTCTAAAGAAAAGATATAATAAATTACATTACTAATCAAGAATAAAGGAAAACAGGCTCAAGTAATAACGAACAGTAAATAATGTCTTACATTAAATAAACTACGTTATACATTTTGAGTAGTTAATCTATGTTCCACAATACATTAGATATATATAGTAACCAATTTCTCTACTACAGCTAGAGTAGATTCTAATAATAAGTAAATTCATCATTCAACTAATGAAAACAGAACAACTAACTTATTGTTAATTGTTTCTATAATATTTGCAGAGCAGTCAACTTACTTGTAATCATCTACACACATTAACGGGAAGATCTAAACTGTTAAAGTTTGTGCAGTCCCTTTTATATGATCTGGAAAGCCGTTATTGCCAGATCTCCGCAGTTGGGCCTGGCGTTGCCATGGCGACCAACTGATGCGCACAGAAGAGCTTAACCAACCTGAGCCTTTTTCACAGTTGTCACAAATATTTGAATGCAATTTGTACTGTATGTCAGCACGAAGTGAGAGATTATGTGTGTGATGTTACCTGCACAGTGATGGCACCTTTTTTGGTTATGGTTTGGTACATCCCAATGAAGGCCACGTTGTTGTCAAGGTCATACACGGGGCACTGGAATGAAAGAAGAACAAGAAAACATTAAAACACTGCAGGGCAGAGAGAGACAAATGAGACTATACACAAAAGAAAACAGAAACAGACAACAAAAAGAAAATAAATAATATGGGAATGTGTTTTCAGGATGTCATACTGATGGATTTCTGCTGCGATTCAAGTCCTGACATGCCCTCATGTGACTACAGAATGACACAACGGTCTGGTCTGAGAGGAAGAGGAGAGGGGTAGCTGTACCTGGATGTCCTGAATGGACATTACAGAGCAGGGGAAGTTCACGTCTGAATTGACCTTGACGATCACAGTGTCCACCCCGTCTGGAAAGACATACTTGAAGTACTGAGAGAAAGGAAAGGGGAAATGTCAGAAAGAGCTCAATTACATAATTTTAAATGAACACAACAAGGTAGGGCAATTTCAGGGGTTTGTTTGTTGGTCAGCTGTTTGTCTGGGTTGTGACGTGCTGTTGCTATGACCGCACAGGCTCAAATCAGATGAAAACCTTTTTCTGTTTCCCGACTTTGTTCACCACCTAGTGTGAGAGAATGGGATGTTTTCTGCCACAAAAATAATCAGAACAAAACAGAAACAAACTGAAGCGTTGGATCACGTCCATGACTTGAGGATGTGGAAACACCAGCTGTTTCTCAAAGGTGCGAAAAGAGGCCAAACAACATTTCCAACAACAATACCCTTTTAGTCTTGTGTTGAAAGTGAAACTTGAGAGAGCCATCATGTAACTGCATACTGAACAATTCTGTTGCACCAGAATTTCCTCCCCATCCTCATGTTCCTCTTTACGACTTCTACTTTCTTCATGTTTCTTTTACATTTCTTTTCATCTGTCCTGCTCCACACCTAGTCCCCACTCCATTTTCAATCGATGCATTTCTAATTTTAACACAAGTGACCATGAATTAAATAACACTGTGAGCTGTGAACGGCTTGATTTTTTTTTTGTTTCAAAATATTTTTAAGCACCTGTAGCCATTCTCATACAGGCCCTTACAAAAAAAACCCACAAAGCCATGGAAACAAATATGCATACCTGAGGCTGGGATGGTGACGCAGTGAAGCTGAATTTCTTATTTGTCCTGCAATCGAGGTAAAAGTGACACATCAGTCACACAAGCCAATCACGATCAATTACTGCAGCCTGATCTCACAGTTGAGGTTGTTATTGCACAAAGTGCATCCATCGTGTGTGTGTTTTGCATTTAAGTACCACTCACTGCAGAGTGAAGCTCTCGACACGGCTGACCCTGAGCTGGTAGTTTGTACCCACGCTAGATAGTGTGGACACGTCCACAAAGAAGTACTGGATCTCAGAGGCACTCCGGGCTGGAGGCTGGCACAATGTCCGGCCCAAATGAGCATAAGGGTACTTCCTCTGATATCTGGGAGGAATGGAGAGAGATAGAGAGAGAGAGAGAGAGAGAGAGAGAGAGAGAGAGAGAGAGAGAGAGGAGGTAAGCGATCGAGACCTATAAGAGGACAATGACAGGTAAAGCTGCAATTCCTATTGAAATTGTTTGAGTTAGTAGAAATTCAATATTATTCAGTGTAAAGCAAGTAATGGATGTTCCAAATTGACTATGTAAAGAAAGAAATTGGGGTGAGAAAGATGGATGTGTGTTAGTTAAGGAAATCTCTTCTATCATATTCATAATATTGCTAGACTAGCTTTATGTTTCCAAACATAATAATAATAATAATTGATTCTGGATCAGGAGAGCTATCTAGAAAGTACATTTTCAATAAATTCTGAGCAAATTCAATAACAAACGCAGCTCTAGCCAATGTTGCTACATGAATACAGCTCAATATATGAAAATACAGTCTTTAATGCAAAGCATGTGACATACAGGCGCGAGATGAAACTGGAGTTATTTGACTCTGATAACTCTGAGGTGCAGCAGCTTATTTACAGTAAATTACACTCCTCAGATCTGTACCAGAGAATCTAAAGTAGGAAATGAAAGTCCAAGGTTCATCGCTGATATGCTGACAGGCCACGAGACTGCACAAGTCTGACCTTAGCGGGGCCATTCTGGCATTGCGCAACCACAGATAGTCTCTCAGGTGTGGGACATACTGCTCACATCACAGATCGGCTCTTGGCTGATAATTAGCTGAACTTCCAACCTGTAATAATTAAGTGAGGTTGCTCCCTACACTATGTCTCTTTTATATTATTTCAGCTGTAGTGGCTCCCACAGTTGAAAAAAGTGTATCCATAAACAGAAAAGGCACATGAAAATCCACGATCCAATCTTCATACTCATTCCATCCTGAAAATAAATAACAATTGCAATTCAAGGATAGCTGTGTAACTACTACAACATCCAGTAAAACCCCAATTAAGAAACACTCTTAAAGTGCAAAACTTCCTGTAATGAGCTCAACAGCAAACCTTGATCTTAAAAACAAAATCATCTACATCCACCACATCTACAAAACATTCTTCAATGACCACAACTACTGTAACTTTTACACATTCCCTTCCTTTACAAGGCTTTTAAAACACACAAGACTCTCTGCTAAATTAGAATATCAGCCTCATCTCATGACCAGAGGGTTGTAAGCATTTACTATCTAAGAAAAAACAGCACAAACTGTCTGACACTCCCACAGAGGAACCTTGGAACATTATTTTATGCACAGTCAGACCAAGTGTAAAAAAAAAATGTGTTTGACAGCCTGGTCTATTCAGTGTTTGGAGCAGTTCACTTATGAATCTTTATTTTTAGAATTCTGACAAGTTTAGATATCACAACAGACTGTAGGCTTACACAGCTGATCGTGACCTACAACTAAATGTGCTACTTCTCATTTTATACGCGAGAGAGCATCAGATTGAATTGTATTTGTATATCCGCATTTTAACATTGCCATGCATATCTTATGATCCACAAAACTACATGCTGTTGGAGGAAGTTTGTGCTACACCATACCACAGAATATATATATGTATATATGCTAAATTATTTTGCAATGGTCTAAGTCATTTTATGAAAAGTATAGAGAGTAGACAAGAAAGCTGACACAGCAATACTTGAACTCAGTTTCACATTAAGGCGACATTTTCTACTGCTGAAAGCGAGAACACTGTGTACTGAGGCTAATCTCTTATTCCTTTAAAACTCAAAGAAGAGCACTTTGTTGAGGTTTAGAGGACTTAGTTTAGTAGGGTGCAACTACATCAAATAGACACATTCAAACATTATACTCAGCTGAACAAATTCGAAATATTTTTAGGATGTCACTGCACATCCATGACAGGAGTCTGGAAGTTCCTGATGGGAAAGAGGAATGTTGCAGGAATACTTACAGGCCTCTCAGGATGAGTGGGACCTGGAAAGACAGCACAGCTTGCTTCTGCCGAACCACGAAGAGGATAGGACTCTCCGAGGCCTGTGAAAGCACATCCACAGACACACGTACCCCTTCCGTCTGAGGTCCACAGAAAAATAAACAGACAAACAAGAGGTCAAGCAATTCATATAAAAAAATAATATTAGTGGCTTAGGGCAACTAGGAGTATAGCAAATCTACAATAAATTAAGCTCACCTTATTCCTGGAGACAGTGTGATTGAAAGCATAGATGGTCTGGTTTTCACTTGTAACCGTGTCATTATAAGTAACGTCAAACTCTGCATCTTTCTGTACCACAGTTTTGGCTTCTCCCACCGCCCCACTGCTGCATCCAAACTGGGTCACACACAACCACAGCAGGGCAGCAAATACTGGTCGGACCCAGCAATGAGCAGGTCTAGAGTCCTTATGTCGAGATTTCCAGCAGCTTCTTAAGACCATTTTATGTCCAACAGCGTCTTCCTAAACTGACGATGGGTGCAGCAATACTAATAAAAAATCCCCTCCATTCAACAACAGGTACTCAGCCAGCAAGCTGACTAGCTCTACCAATGAATAACAACAACAGCTGCTGCTAATTCACAACCTAGAGAAGATAGTTTCATCACTCAATGATCGCTGCATGTAGTGTCGACACAACAGACTCGAAGCTCCCAGGTATGCGACCAATAACACGAGTTTCGTCACTACACAGTCCGTCTTCCTGATATAAAAGACACAAAGCCTAACAGGCTGCTAGCAAGCTGCTAATATTAGCATCGTTAGCTCAAAAGCTGGCAACGCAGCTTCATGTTTTCATATCAGAGTCCAGTTACCATGAAAGAGTTCGTGTCGAAAATGAGGCAGCTGTGTGTGAGTTACTTCGACCCTGTCCAATATGAACGGCTGTCATGTCCTGTAAACGCGGATCCGTGATCGTAGAAGTGTTTTCTATTAACTGAAATCTGTGCCATTAGCGCCTCCTCCACGCTCATACAGTAAACAAATAGAGAACGACGTCATGACGTCACGAAGTTGTCTGTAGTTGTCCTAAAAATATCTCAACGCTTTCCTTCAAGAGACAAACAAAATATCAAGAGCATATGATTGATTTTAGACTGGCTTTATGTAGCTTAACATTTTGTTACGGTCACTTTGTAGTTTTGGTTTTGGAGATGCTTTTATAAATGCATATAGTATACTAAACCGATAAACAGCTCAGTTGTACTCCAGTCCTGCACTACCAAGAGTTTCTGACACGCCGGCACTGTATCACAGTTTCTCTTTCTTTTAGGAGCAAAACTGCCAGCTTGTAATATCTTGAATGACCCTAATCTCAAATGCATTATTATTGTTGATATAAATAAATAAATAAACGGCTCAATTAACCTATAATGCAACATTTTTTTCTAATGAAAAACAGCTTCTCCCCCCCCCCCCCCCCNCCCCCCCAATACCTTTTTCCATGACCAATAAACTGGATTTATGTATAAATTTGTTGGAGTCTCCCCATTTGAAAGTACATCACTTTCTAGAAGAGAGGTCACTGTCAGCTTATGGAGATAAAAAAAAATTGTGGAGGTAATAAAATATTCTAAAATAACATCTCAAGTTTCGGTTAAATTTAGTTTTAAAATGTGGAAAAACCTTGGTGTCCTTCCCAGCCTTAGTGGGTGCCTGAAAAACATAGACCAAAACATCTGGGTTATCATTTTCTGAAATAATAATGTTTACCAATGTTAACTACATTTTCTGGAATTTACATCACCCAAGATAAAAAATAACAAATAGAACTGTGATTGATGGCATTGGACAATATCAGCTACCAGAGCCAGCAAAACATTGAAAAATAGGGGTACAAATGTTAATAACCTTATGTGATCTGTGCAAATAATTTCTGGCTTCTCTGTAATTACTAAAATAATAGGACTTTAGAGCTTTAAATCTGAGCTGAACTCTGACTTATTGATTTAAGATCTGTTAATGTTGAACAGGACTCCAGCTTTACCAATTTTTAGTAACAATCAATAACAGTATAACCATATAGGAATTGTAGTATATGAGTATTTACAAATTTCATCTATAGAGTATGGTCACAATAACTCATAATAAGGAATATTATTAATGTTATTGTTTTAATTAGAGTTGTTCTGGAGACAATGCAGGGGGCTTTTTTAATGTTCATAATAGACCTTTGGCACATCCCACATTATGATTTTTCAAACACACTCAAGGCTGTAGTAAGTGTACCAGGTCATTGCCTATTTGCTGTGCTTTCCTTCACAAAATGTCCACTGTGTGAAAGGTTTATTGCTTTGAAACTGGCATGTCAAACTGTTGCTGATTTTCATCTTCACACTGGATTTGTTTGGTCAGTCACAGGATCTATTAGTTGGTAGGATGCAGGAACTCTTCTCTACCACGTAGTGGTGCTGTGAACAACAATGTGAGAGGGCTGTGAATAGAATAGAATAGAATAGAATAGAATAGAATAGAATAGAATGTGCTTGTTCCACTGTTGCCCATACAATTTTTATAATATTAACTAATAATATATAGCTTTCTAACATAACAATGTCAGACCTCTGCTGACTGTTGCTCAGGAGCGCGCACAGGCTGCAAGCACACACGAAATAAACGTTCTCAAACTCTGATGCTCTGATGCTGCCTGTTTGCTTGCACACGCACCGGTGTGACAACAGGAGAGAGGGTACTGAGAAGACTAGAACATAAGAGCACTGATTGATGATGATCAATTTTCAATTTATCTTCATTGGCTTTAATTATACAGTCTACATGCTTGCAATGAGAAATGTGCAAATCTGAGAAATTAATTAACAAGGAAATAAAACTAATTAAATTAAGACATGTTATCAAAGGCCTTATCCTTACAAGTTAAGGACATTTTTCAGCACACTGACAGAATTAAAGATTTTTAAAAGAGAACTTATATGTTATAGGTATTGTTCATTAAAATACACTAATCTTAGTCTAATCTTAGGTTAAACTGTCATGTTTTGTCTTGACCTCTTTAAGGCATTCGAATAGAGCAATGAAAATGGTGATCATGCATTTGTCTAAATATTCATGGTGTCAGTTATGCGTGTTGGACTACAATGATGGAGTGAATTGGGACTGGTAAATGGTAAATTTGTGGTAAATTCATCCCATCTGAAACTCTGCTGTTGTAATGAGAGCCTTGGGTGCCTTTAAAGCCTCGTGAATCTGATCATACAGAGTGCGGCAGCTTCGAAGGAATCACCGAATCAGTGATAATGCGCACTTCTCTGTCACCAAGGCAACCACACTACGTTTCTGTGGATGAAGTCATTTGTTACGCTCGTCGTTACCATAGTTACAACCTAGAGAGGGCGCTGCGGAGGAGCGTATCACGTAAAATGACGCAGGGCGGGGGCGTGCCTGCGATGCGCGCTGCGCAAGGCTGCTTGTTGTTCCTGCAGAGAGGCGAGAAGATGGCGGCCGTGTCAAGCGGAGGTGCTGCTGGGTCCGCTGCGGCCGGGATTACGCACTCTACCCGACCGACCCACGCAGGCATGGGCTCCCAGAACCGAGCCCAGCCACCCTCCGGCATCAGCCACTCCAGTCGCACCGGCCCGGCCGCTGGTTGCATCACCAATCCTGGCCACACTTCGGCCACCAGGCCCCCCCCTGNCCGGCCCGGCCGCTGGTTGCATCACCAATCCTGGCCACACTTCGGCCACCAGGCCCCCCCCTGCCCGAGTGGGCTACTACGAAATCGAGCGGACCATCGGCAAGGGAAATTTCGCGGTTGTTAAACTAGCCACACACATGATTACCAAAGCAAAGGTAAGACAACTGATGCCCGAGCTTTGGAGGTGTTGAAGCAAAAGTTGTCATGATTTTATTTCCAGCCTTTTCGACCATGTACACAAGATGACGTTGGGGCCTTCAGGCTCCGAAGACACAACGGCCAGCCCGCTTTAGTGACACCGCTACTTGGTGTTGGAGGTCCATTCGACACAGGTTTTCAATTTTAACCACCCGTTACGAACATATTTGCCACGGTATGAATCTTACTAACATATATTAGGTGGCAGTTCATCAAAATATGATAAAATAGCCTCAGGTTGATATGTGGCATAGTACAGAAGGACGGAGAGAAGGGTACTGACGGAGATGAAAAGAGAAGACAGGGTTCCGACTGAGTAGCTAGCATAGTTTACTGGTTAGCAAATTAGCTGTTTGGCTAGATGCAGATATTTTTCAGACACATACCAACACACCAGGTTAGATGTTATCACCGCTTTACTGGATAAACATCAGACATTACCTGACAAACCTAATCGTTGTTATTTGCCAAAGTATTATCTGTCTGTGAAACGCTGTGCCACCGAAAACCGGCTAAATCCAAACACGCCAGAGAAGATATCTTTTCAATGAAACTTGACAGAGAACGATTTAAGTTTAAAATTTTCTTCCTTTGATCTTTTCTCATTAGTAAATTTGGTTTACGCGGGGAGGGTAATACCGCAATTTTTGTAGTGGAATGACGATACTAATATGTCAAAGTTGTATTTCAGGTCTTGCCTACTGTACAATACAGAATACATTCGGACATTATATTGCGTTTTAATATTGCCACTATCACATACACATACTATTATTAAATAGGTGGTGCTCATACAAATATTTAAAAACACCATCATTATTGATCGGTAAATATATGTTGCATTGGCATTTCAGTTTATGGTGGTTCACATAGTATGAAGTCATTTAAATCCTGTTTGTTTTTAGAACAGGGGTTTGCTTGAAGCTGTGGTGAGTTTGAGGCATTATAAAGGAGAGATATTGATCAAGTTTTCCAAGTAATATTATGAATATGTACTGACCTATCAGATCAGCTGTCCAAATGTCTCAGTGTTCCATTGTCCTCTAAGCAGAGTGTGTTTGTACTGGTGGCAGTTCAGAAATGCTGCATGTGTGGGGCTTGTTGGTTGGCATAGTAGCATTAGTCCAAAAGAGGCAAATCAAAGTATTCAGAGGCCTCAGCTGTTATATTTTGGTATTTGACAGCAGCATCATCATCAGTAGGATTTTGGTAAGACCCAGCTTGGTACTCAGTGTGGTACAATTAGCCATTCCTCTGATGATATGCCTCTTGTCATATCATTGGTCACTGGGCACATCCTTTATGCGTTGGCAGAATACTAACGGTAAACAAGGGTAGCCAAAGCCTACAAGCACAGAATGCTCCTACATTGTTTTTTTTTTTTTTTTTTTTNTTTTTTTTTTTTTTTTTTTTCATTTACCTCATGAAAAGCCTTTAATTCTAATGGCATAAATAAAGCTGCGTGTGACAGCTGAGTGTGCAGCTTTACCCCGAGCCCTTGTTGACATACACAGACATGACGGACAGACATGGGTCATTTAGCTGCCCAGAGAACTCTCTGTTTAGCTTCATGGTGGCTTGTGAGGCCCAAACTGAGGACTTTGGTAAATTATTATTATTATTAAATTATTATTATTATGTCATTTACAGATCAGATTTACAGTATATGGCAGCAGTCCTTGCAGGAGCAGTATGAAGAGAATGGTGTGAAAGAATAGTAAGCGCTGAGTATTGAGCTTAATTCTTTGTGAGTGGTAATGTGTGTGTGTGTGGTTTTGGCCTGCTGGCTGAGTTGAGAGTGAGACAGGCGATGGACAAAATGACAGCGGAAAAGGGACTGACAGAATGAAAGACAGGC
This sequence comes from Lucifuga dentata, assembly GCA_014773175.1. Lineage (NCBI taxonomy): Eukaryota > Metazoa > Chordata > Actinopteri > Ophidiiformes > Bythitidae > Lucifuga > Lucifuga dentata. The sequence continues at coordinate 65,706 of VXCM01004033.1, forward strand.
CTTGTTGTCTGTTGATGGCAGTGGGAGTACAGACCAGTCAGCTCATGCTTTTCATGAACTAGTGCAAGGCTTGCTCATGAGTGTCAGAAGAATAGGAGTATGCTTTTACGCAGCTATGAATACGACGATCAGTCGTAAGATGACATTTTTTTAAAAGACTTGTTTTATGGCTGATGGTTTATAACGACAAAATGAGAAATGCTGACTAGTCAAAAAAATAGCCTAACAACTCTCACCATTGTTAGATGGCGCTGGAAGATGCAGTGCAGTCACACAGAAGATGACCCAGATTTGTACACTGGTAGCTTAGAAACCTTAAAAAAAAAAAAAAAAAAAAAAAAAAAAAAAAAAAAAAAAAAAAAANACAGGATTTTTTTTTTTTTTTCAAATTTATTTGACTAGTATTTGTAATTATGTCAACTGTCTATTTTGCTGTTTATTGTGAAATGGCATATTGCTGGTGTGTATGCATATGTTTGATGGGTGATAGGTAGCATGCTGCAACTGGATGTTGTAATAATGAAAGTTCACTTCATCTAGTCAAAGGTCAACAAATGAAATGAAGGTCAGAGCAACACTTTTGATACATACACAGACTTGATAGCAACAGTTTGGATGCATGTTACACTGTCTTGATTAATATTTATTTTACTGTTCACCTGGTCCATTAAAACATTATTACTTCATTTATATCAAAGGACGTACGTTTTCTTTAATTGGCTGACACTGTAAACTACTCTTTCTTGGTGGAACTCTAATAGGCCGACTTATTGCTGCAAGAGCCTTTTTTTGCGATTTCCATTTTGCATTTTGCAAAAAGTAGGTAAAATCTTAAGCTAGCTTCAGTCAGTTCAAGTTGCTGGAAAGTAGGATGAACCTGTCACATATAACATTAAATAGATATGTCAGAAGATTTTTTTTTTTTGACATGATATTTTTATGATGTAAAGCTTCTCGCATTAGTAACAATAAAAATGTCTAAATGCTGCAGTTTGAATTCTGCATCTTGCTCTAACATGGTACAAACCGATGCTTATTCTGAATTCTTTACTCACAGTTGTATTCATTCACGTCTGTGAGTTTGCGCTCCATCAGCACATAAAACTTTATTAATGGCCCCATCATAAAAAGCTTGTGTAAACATGCTATAATGTGATGTCATACTTTAAACTGTGAAACATTTATGATATCGAGGCTGGTAAGCAAATATGCATTGTACTTTATGTGGTTGTTGTTTTTTCTGGACTCACAAAGACAACAGAGGTATTGAATCATTTTCATGTTGCCTGAGAATGTTTTGTGGTTATGTAACTGATAGCCACACACCACAGTCTGATCACCTATTAATTAGTCCTTTGGTATTGCTTTTCCAATATGCATTACTCAAGTTGATTTCACATTCTGTTTCACATCCTGCTTACCTGAACAGGTGGCAGGTTTGCACATCCTTCTTACATTCATTATCAGCCACGTTATGAAAACAGATTTCTAATTAATTTGAGTTAGTGAAATTTTATAAGGACCATACCGTCTATTTTGCATGTTTGAGCCTAATATATTCAATTTTCATATACGTGAGATTACTGACAGTCATTCCCCAAAGGATAAAATTGAATTTCAGTTTTCCTGATGCTTTGCAAAATCTCTTAATCTTTCAAAGTCAAATGTTCAAATAATACACCCACCTTAATAATTGATGTTTCACCTGCTAATAGTTATGCAGCCTTATGAAGTCACAGTTGTTTAAATTTTTCGATAAACTCAGGTCTTCTTTTGGGACTATATTCCCTGGTGGAGACATACAGTACATTCATTTTGCGCTTTTTATTACGCTTAAACATTAAGTGACATAACTTCGAAAAAAACCTGAATACACGTGTTGCTCGTGATGATGGATTACCTATCCCAGGAATGTTTTAAGTATCAACAAGTTGATTTTAATAGCATACTAGAATGAAATGAAATCAGTGGTGGTCTGGAAGGTAGGAAAAAATTTTTTAACTTAGTGTTCCAGTGGTATGCTTTGATGAATGATTGTCAGTAACCTTACGTGTATGAAAATTGAATATCTTAGGCTCAAACATGCAAAATGAGAGGAATGGTCCTTTAAGTTTCTATAGCTGATATCAAGGTAGATGTCAGTATCTTGTCTTAATGATGACAAAGAAACAAATATGAGTAATACTCAGTTCAGCTTATGTTGCCACTCAGTTATCATAATGAGTGCAACAATTATTGATTGCAACAGTTGATTAATTATATATATTTTATAGATTTTTTTTCAATCAGTTCAATAATCATTCCACCTATTATGTTAAAAAAAAACTTTGGAAAAATTTTAGTCACTAGTGACCAGTCTAGAACCTAAAGTTTTATCTTAAGATTTCTCCCTTAATCTGATTAATAGACTGCCAAAAAAATACCCCCAAAGGTTTTTTTTTTTAAATAATGATATAAAACAAAGGAAGTAACCTTAATATTCACATTGCATTTATGAACCTGTAGCAAGTCAAATTTCCTATCCATTATCTCACGAGTTAGACAAGATGCCAGTCTTTATCTCTAGTTCACCTGCTGTGCAGCTAGCCAGCAGTTTGATTCATAGCAAGACATAAAACTCTCAAATTTACAGCTACATTTTCCTAATGGAAAAATTAAAAAATAAACAGACATTACATGTTGCTTTGGGTAGTAAAATAATGATAATAAAGTAAAAAATGAACCAGGAGAAAATATGCTCTGGTAACTGTATATGTATATGAATGTATGAATTAAATGGTGGCATTGCATTAATTGTGGCATTACAACCTCCCACCTCTTATTAAACTCAGGATTTTTTTTTTAAAGCCCCGCAGAATATGATATTCCATTTTGTAAATCTCTCCTATTTGATTGGACATTTTAAAGCTGTCCTTACCTTGTGCCTTTATCGTGCTTAACACAGGACTGAGTGTGAATATGCGTGTGTGCGCAAAGCTCCACAAAGGAGTTGTGGTCAGTGTCCTTAGATGACCTCACTAAAGTGGAAGCACAGAGACACACACTCTGAAAAGCCCCGTGTCTTGTCATGCCCACAGTAAGGTGAGCACGCTTGGTAAAAGTTGCGCAGCGTATGCTGAGCCTGTCAGTCATGAAATGGCCCCCTTCTCATCTCCTTTCTCCTTTCCTTTTTTTTCCTGTCTTTTCTTCTTTTGTCTCTGAAGTGTTTTTTAGGCAAGATAAGGATGATGAGTAGGAGGAGGGCAGGCGGGATGGTCATCATTAGGTAATGGGCGTAATGTTCTGTGTAACAATTTTCACTCGCTCTCATGCACACTCACACACGCTCTCTAACACAGAGCATCCTCTCCTCCATTTCTCACGCACGCGCATTTCGTTTGGACGAACAATGACATTTTCATGAGTGTGAATCCACAGAGAGCCACCTGAAAAAGGGGAAGAACACAGTTATGTGACATGACACAGAACAATGAATTTGTCACCATTGTGGGCCTTTTCTGTCCAGAATGAACTATATTGGCCCCTGACTGATTCTGGTGGTTTGTATGAATGTGTATTTTGGCATACGCTAGCCTCACATTAAAGGACCATACCACCCATTTTGCATGTTTGAGCCTAATGTATTCAATTTTTATACACGTAAGGTTACTGACAATCATTTCCCAAAGGATAAAACTGTATTTCAGCTTTCCTGATATTTTGCAAAATCTCTTAATCTTTCAAAATCAAATATTCAAGCGATACACCCACCTTAAAAGTCTATGTTTCGCCTGCTAATAGTTATGCAGCCTTATGAAGTCATGGTCATTTATATTTTTCCATAAATGCAGGTCTTCTTTTGGGACTATATTCCCCAGTGGAGACACACATTCACTCTGTGCTTTTTATTATGCTTAAATGCTAAAATTATCCATCCATCCATTTTTCTATACCCGCTTGTCCTTTTAAGGGTCATGGGGGGGCTGGAGCCTATCCCAGCAGTCATTGGGCGAGAGGCAGGGTACACCCTGGACAGATCGCCAGTCTATCGCAGGGCTGACGCAGAGACAGACACTCTCATTCACACCTATAGCCAATTTAGAGTTTCCAATTCAACTGACCTGCATATCTTTGGAGGTGGGAGGAAGCCAGAGCACCCGGAGGAAACCCACGCAGACACGAGGAGAACATGCAAACTCCACACAGAAAGGACCAGGTCGAACTCGAACCCGGGACCTTCTTGCTGTGAGGCGACAGTGCTAACCACTGAGCCACCGTGTCACCCCTGCTAAAAAATTATGTAACTTCAAAAAAAACTCTGAATATACGTCTTGTTCACGATAATGGATTACCTATCCCAAGAACATTTCAAGTATCAACAAGTTGATTTTAATAGCGTACCAGAATGAACTGAAACCACTGCCGGTCTGGAAGGCAGGACAAAAATAATTTAACTCACTGTAGTAGTAGTATGCTTTGGGAAATGGTTGTCAGTAACCTTACGTGTATGAAAATTGAATGTATTAGGCTCAAACATCAGAATGGTCCTTTAACTTGCAATAGGATCACTTGAATAGGGTCAGCGTGGCATGTAGGCCAGCCCTAGGTGGTTGAGTTGCTGGGGGGTAGGGGATGTGGAGCGGGGTCCCTGCGTCCTGTCTCACTGTGGTCTATTGGCCCGTCCTTGGTGCCTGTGGGGCGCCCAGGGCACTGTGGACTGGTGTGATGCTGGACATCTCTATGGGGGGCTCTGGGGATGTCCCTGTGGGGGGCGTCTTGCTTGTGGGGGCGGAGGTCGTGGTTGGTGCTG
>VXCM01004033.1:70835-119335 GCA_014773175.1 Lucifuga dentata
CTGGGGGTGTGCCTCGGGGTGTCGCCTGGCCTGCTCTTCCGGTGGTCTGCCTGTCTGCTCTGGTGGTGCATGTGGGTGCCCTTCCTGGCTCCTGGGCTCGTCTGTTGTCCCGGTTCTCCTCTGTCCCCCTGGAGCTCTGCCTCCTGGGTATTTTACCGTCTGGGGCGTGCCGCCCAGCTACGTGGCTTCTGTCGGGCTTGGAGAGGTCCCTGTGCTTTGGTAAGGTTCTGTGTTTAGGTCCTGGCCCGACACACCAGCTACTATTGCGATCCGATCTTAAGCAGTGGTCTGGGTCTCTGAGGTTGCTGGACCAGTGTTTGAGGCCGTCAAACACTGGTCCAGCAGTGCTGGGTGTTCTCAGGGGGATCAGGACTTTTTGGATCTGGATTGGGTGCATAGAATTTCACAATCTAAATACGTAGACTGTTTATTGCGGTCACTGCTTGTTTATGTGTTGTTGTTTGTCCTGGTCTGTTGTGTCATGGGGTTTTAGCCTCTTTAGTGTTTCACAAATTAAACCACTACACTGGTTATTACTGTCACTACTCGTCTGTGTGTTTTTGTTTGTCTTTGTGTTGTTGTTGTTCAAGTGTTTTTTCCTTGATAGAAATTGTTTGTTAGTTTTAAATAAAATGTGATAGGTTGGTCAAGGAGGGCCGGTGAAGGTCACACACTCACACACATTCACTTATGCACTATATATTATCTGTCTGTTGCTAGATTAAATTGCATATATATAACAAATGGTTGTGCCAATCTTGGCATATACCACAACTATATATGCAGACAGAAAAAAAATAAAAATAAATAGCATACCAGAATAAACTGAAACCACTGACAGTTTGGAAAAAATTTTTAACTCAGCATTCCAGTAGTATGCTTTGGGAAGTGATTGTCAGTAACATTACGTGTGTGAAAATGTAATATATTAGGCTCAAACATGCAAAATGGGTGGTATGGTCTTTTAAAGGCACCACAGCCATGTATGATCGGTATGCGATTGTGAATCCGCAAGGGTCTGCTAGGATCTGCATAAAATAAACTTCGTCATCTACTTACATCACAGGCTGTATGCGCAGACCTCCGTACACCTCCAATTATTTGCGACCGCACGGACTTGGACAACTGCACATGCATGGACGCTGCGTTTGAAAAAATCCACGGATCTCTTGTGTGAGAGATCCGTGGGGGATGCCCGTGTTTGGCATGATCGCGTAATTAGCTGAAACATTTGGAAGAGAGGAAAGGCATAAGTGGAAACCTACGAGGCTGATTTGTAAAGGCACAGCAGGCAGGGAATGTATGTGTGTGTTCCCCTGATTGTTTTCCTCCTGAGCAGCTCTCTGGCTACAACAAACACAGGGACGCAGTGTGTCCCGCATGTGTGGAAGGTGGACCGAGTGGATGCCAAAACCTTGTGTAGACAACTGTACGCATCCGTTACTGTACCTAGATGCATCAGTTTGGAGGTATACATTCTATTTATGGCAGTTAGAGTTCACAGCTCTGTGCCATCGTCATCATCATCATCATCACCAACATCATCTCTAGCATTGCGGGTTGTCAGGGGGCTATGTGTTTTCAAAGCTTCTAATTGGAACGTGGTGGGTTTATTAAAGTCTTAGTAGTTTTCTTAGTGATAATTGGTGTTCCCTGCTGGAACTGCCCTGCCATTGGTTGGTTTCTGTGTCTGTTGTGAAGATCGGCTGTATTAGTGTGGGGTTTATATCACTCACCAAAGCTGTAAGCTGGATGCAGCTGAAGTCTGCAGTCTCCAGCATACATGTTTGGTGCTCTCACCAGCCAGCACAGCTGAAAGATTTCCTTCAATCCTTACTGTGGTCACAAGCACGGGTGATGCTGCATCTTTATTTTATTTGTCCTCAGTGAGATTTATTCATCCCATGGTTGGGCACTGGAACAAATGAGAACTGCTGGCTTCTTTGTAGAATCAACCAGAGTGAAATGTTTATGGATGGATATATATGCTAAATTTATAGTTGTATTTGGCATCAGATTTGTTTATTTGCTCCAGAACTAAACTGGTATTGAAATTCTGTATATGAAGAAAGCTCTAATGCGTGTGGTTGTTGTGTGTGTATTCCTGTATGTGTTCTCAGAAAAACTGAGCTTCCTTTAAATTCTGCTGCTCATCAAGAGTGTGTTCCTCATATCCTTGTCATGCATGTCCTCTGCTGCGCATGATGAAAAATAGCGTAAATCATGGTTAAGTGTGTGTTGTTCAACTTTTTTCCACACTAGAACATCTCTGGAAGGCATTGTGCTGACTCATACTGCTTGCATGTTTCCATGTGTGTGTGTTTTGTGTGTGTGCGCACGCACCCGCATAATACCGTCAAAGAGGGGTACAACTTGTACTGACCTTCTGTGACCTGATCTTGTGTCTATGACGCTGTGTGATGTCCGTGACTTTATGTCTGACACACACATGTGCGTGTGTGTGTGCGTGCACACACACGCACACACAAACCACAGTTCTGGCTTCATACCAAGCAGCTATTGTAAAGACCAGGTTTAGCTACGGATAGCAATGACGCCATGTTTTTGACCAGAACTGGTGTGTGTGAGTTCAAGTCAGATATGCTGCTGTATGCGCACCTGTTGATAAAGGTTAACTTCACACATATCACTGTGTGTGTGTTTCTGTCAGCATGCACTCACTCACCCCAGCTTCCCACTGTAGACGTTACACCATAGACCGTTTATGCTTAGCACCATTATGTTTGAATCATGGATGGATGTGTTCAAAGTAAATGTTGGGAGTTTTAAGGAATACTTGCATAATATATAAAATATTATTTGATGTTAAATGACATATGACAGTTTATTTTTCAATAATTCAACTTAAACTCTTAACCTCTTCAGGTAGTTTACTCTTCATATTGGGCTGAAAAATAATTTGAATGTTGAAGAAATAAAAAATGAATACCTCACTATCGGAGTCAGAAAAACGCCCCTTTCCACGATGAAGACAAAATGATGGTCAAATTGAAAATGGAAAATTTGGAACTTTGGTGTTTCTCCTGTCATCTACACACATTTTCCTCTTTTTGGCATTGCATGTTCAGTCTGAGCCTACTGTAAGTGTTTTGGAGATTTGGTATTGCACAACGTTGAACGCTTGCTTTACTGTAACTCAGTTTTCGTATCAAAAGTAACAGTCGCTATTTAGAAAGGTCACATGAAAACTATCAAAACATACACTTGACATGTAGACTTCATCAAAGATGTAGACGATCTCTGATAAAATTGAGAAGTCAAAATTTTATCAACAGCATTTCGATATTAAAGGTCATTTAAAGATTCATATTATGAGACACATTAACATGTTTTGCAAACGTAAACAGCCTAGCTAAGTTAGCTGGTTCACGTATGTAGTTATTAAAGGAAGTGATGCCATTTTGAGACACACGTGCAGACTGGTAACAGAAATCATCAGAGCGTCATATTGGTGCAATGAACATGACGAGGTGTTGTTGTAGTCAAATGCGCAAACCGCAGAATTAATGGTGGGAAATGTTCAGCATCCCAAGAGACGTCCCTTCCAGCAGAGTGCGTAATTCTATGCGTTTGATGATTTCTACGTATGTGAGGTCTTTGTTTTGCACTCTGAGATTCTCTGTAATGAGAAATGCTGACAAACTCCCAAAATATGGAATTCACTATTAACTGAGCTGCTCATTTTTTTTTTTTTTTTTCNTTTTTTTTTTTTTTTTTTCCTGATTCAGGGAGTTTATTTGTTTACAACTTCCATAAGAGGTGCCAATGATATGATACGACTAAATTCTCAGCAGCCTACATAAAGAGCTACTTTATGTCATTCTCTTGTGATTTTCAGTTCCCGCTGAGACAGGAATTTGTTGCGGTTTGAGAAATCCTTCTTTCGTCTCCAGTGAGATCTTGCTGAAGCGTTTCCCTGAAACCTCTGATTTGCTTAGGCAACTCTTCGCCACTAATCAAACACCTTTGTTTGTATTTGTCTGCCATCTTGTGCCCGTTTGCCTCCTGTATGGCGTGGCAGCTTTGTTTTGTCTTTTTTTTTTTTTTTTTTTTAAATGATGTGCAACCTTTTTCCAAGAGCAATTTATTCAGTGTAGAGGAATTTGAAAAGATGATGCAGATTCTTCAAATGAGTTAAACTTTATTTATAAAGTCATTTATTTTTGATGTTTCAGCAGATTCTCAGAGCAATATCCTTGTGCAAATGAATGGGGTTGTAAAGACAACCCCCCCCCAATTATGGTTACATCTTTAGTCAGCTATAGATCTTGAGTATTCACTCTGCCATGTTGCCGGTAGATTGCAGAAGTTACACTAACATATTCATCCTGTAACTTCAAATTTAAATTTAACCAAAATGTCCGTAGTTATTGATGAGTAAAGCATGAATATGTGAATAAAATGTCAAGTAACTCTTCAGTAAATATGAAATGTACTTACTGTGGCATTTCATACTGTAGAAAGTTTTTTTTTTTTAACCCTTAAAGGACGATGCCAATGATTTTGCAGTTTTAAAGGACCATACAACCCATTTTGTATGTTTGAGCCTAATATAATCAATTTTCATACACGTAAGGTTACTGACAATCATTTCCCAAAGCATACTACTGGAACGATGAGTTACAAAATATTTTTCCTACCTTCCAGACCGCCGTTGGTTTCACTTCATGCTGGTACGCTATTAAAATCAACTTGTTGATACTTGAAGTGCTCTTGGGATAGGTAATCCATCATCACAAACAAGATGTGTATTCAGGTTTTTTTTTTAGAAGTTTCGTAATTTTAGCGTTTAAGCGCAATAAAAAGCGTGGACTGAATGTATGTCTCCGCCAGGGAATATAGTCCCTAAAGAAGACCTGCATTTATCGAAAAATTTAAACGACCGTGACTTCATGATTTTGCGTAACTATTAGCAGGCGAAACATCGATTTTTAAGGTGGGTGTATCGCTTGAATATTTGATNTTTTGCGTAACTATTAGCAGGCGAAACATCGATTTTTAAGGTGGGTGTATCGCTTGAATATTTGATGTTGAAAACTTAAGAGGTTTTGCAAAATATCAGGAAAGCTGAAATACGGTTTTATGCCTTGAGAAATGATTGTCAGTAACCTTACGTTTATGAAAATTGAATATATTAGGCTCAAACATCAAAATGGATGGTCCTTTAAGCCCAATACTTGTATATATGTTACGTTAGTGATGATCATTTCCCAAAACATAAAACCATATTTTAGTTTTCCTGTTGTTTTACCAAATCCCCAATCTTTCAAAGTCAAATATTCAAGTGATGCACCCACCTTACAATTCAGTGATTCACCTGCTAACACATACATACAAATGTAGAATGGACGGTCATTTTTAATTTGTTTTCTCCTGTGATTATATTCTCTGGTGCTGGAAAAATACATTTTCTTCTGTGCAGCTTCATGTTGAACCAGATAAATGGAGTAACTTAATAAGAATGTTTGGTTCAGTCTGATGGATACTTAAGCACCTTTCAAGTCTCTACAAGTTGATTTTAAGGGCATATTGTAATTAACTGAAACCAATGGCAGTGTAGAAGGTAAGAAATTTAAAGGTAATATTTACCGCTCCAGTTGTGTGATTTGGAAAATGGTTGGCAGTAAAGCAGTGTTTATGCGGGTTATTGTTTTGGGCTTAAACATGCAAAATCACCAGTATGCTCCTTTAAACACGGGAATCAGCATTGAATCCTCTTCAACTCCCCTTTAAATTATGGGATCACTCCTCTGCTTCCTTATTCTCTATTTTGGTTTACATGCTATAATTAGGGACAAGATATAATATCAGTTTGCATGAAGTTGATATTAATAGCGTACCAGAATGAACTGAAATCAGTGGTGGTCTGGAAGGTAGGACAAACATTTTTAATTCAGTTTAAAAAGGTAGTATGCTTTGGTATTTAAGCATGCTTTGGCTATGCTTAAGGTTACGTGTATAAATTTGGAATATATCTGGACGGTATGGTCCTTTAAAAGCGAGGCATGCTGCAGTGTTTTTACTCCCGCAGTTCTGATCCTAGTCACGCTGATGCAGTTTGCAGTGAGAGGCGTCTTGCTGTTACTAGGCAACCAGGCACTCAGCTGTCAGTCACTTGTCTCAGCGCTAATGATCAACAGCAGCTATGTTCAAGCAATCAAAAACAGAAACAGACAAACATGCTATAACGTGACAAAAGCTGTGCGTATTTCTCAAATATTTTCTCTTTTTTGATAATGTAGCTGCAGATGGTCGGCAACAAGCAGCGACTATCCTGCATTTTCATGGCGGAAAGTTAAGATGGAGCTCGTCCGAGCTTCCAACACTTGGAGGAAAAAGCTGCAGTGACTGAGCATTAACATTTAGAGTTTATCATTTTTCAGCTTTGTGCTCTCAGACGGCACTTAAAAAAAAAAAAAAAGNTAAAAAAAAAAAAAAAGTCAGTACCTGGTGGATAAAACTCCTAGAGTGCAGAAGCAGCGTTCAGTGTGCTTGAAACCCATTGGGCTGAAACAGAAAAGGCCACTTTTTTCCACTCAACAAGTCTAGTCTGATGGCCTCCTCTTCCTCAAATCAAGAAAACTGAGCTGTCTGTAGAGGTGGTGTGGTGTCTGAGTGCTGAATGATATCCATGCATGACATTTTTAATTACTGTAAACCTGGCAGCTACTTTAATCCTGCGCAACTAACATTGCTGTCATATGATTGTAAAGACTCCTGTGCCTACCAACAGAAACTTGAACACTCATCAACACCACAACAAACGACACACCTTTTTTGTTTTGAGTGATATTTTCCAGTCACAGGTTGTTGGTGAATTGTTCTGTACTGTTGACGTGCTATGTTTTCATTGATTTTTATTTTCATTTATTTTTTGCTTTAGATCCCTCGCCAGGGCGTAAGGAACAAAAGAGAAAAACAACATACACACGGGCGACAACCAGCACACAACCAAAGATGCACACCAAAACACTCTGCACATATGTACAAGTCGATCACATTTAGAAATTAAAAGCTGCACAATATTTTCTTAACAAACTTAATCAAATTAAACAGATCGTTAGCATTTCTCGTGCCCGTCAACTTTTAAAATTTTTCAAAATTAGGACTGACTGCGAAAAATGTTTTAATGAAATTATTTCTGTCCTCCAAATACAGAACTGAGCACATAGTGCACATAGCACAATGTACTTTTGTTTTCAAAACTCAGATTAGCATGAGTGATCTTCCAAGTCACTTTCTATCTTACTTTCATAGTAATTCTGAGATCCATTCACCTTTGTCTAGACAATCAACTAAACTTCATTTATCTAGAGCTTTGACAAGTCAGTTTTCAGTTAGATTTTGCGGAGCTCATTGTGGAACTATTATTCTCACTTTTGTTGAGATCTTCACCTTGTTTGAATTTTTATAAACACAATTTGAAAAGGAAGTTAACATCTGTTTTGTTAGTTTTGTTGTTTAGGGTGTTTTTTTTGTTTTTTTTTTAGCCTAATATATTCAGTTTTTCATACAGGTAAGGTTACTGACAATCATTTTCCAAAGCATACTGGAACGGTGAATTAAAAATGTTTCCTGCCTTCCAGACCGCCATTGGTTTCATTTCATTCTGGTACGCTATTAAAATCAACTTGTTGATACTTGAAACATTCTTGGGATAGGTAATCCATCATCATGAACAAGACATTTATTCAGGCTTCTTTGAAGTTATGTAATTTTAGCATTTAAGTGCAATAAAAAGCGCAGAGTGAATGTGTCTCTCCACCGGGGAATATAGTCCCAAAAGAAGACCTGCGTTTATTGAAAAATTTAAACAACCGTGACTTCATAAGGTTGCATAACTATTAGCAGGCAAAACATTGATTTTTAAGGTGGGTATATCTCTTGAATATTTGATTTTGAAAGATTAAAGTATTTTGCAAAATATCAGGAAAGCTGAAATACGGTTTTATCCTTTGAGAAATGATTGTCAGAAATGGTTACGTGTATGAAAATTGAATATATTAGGCTCAAACATGCAAAATGGGTGGTTAAAATGTGGTCTTCCTTGGTGGAGGCCTTGGATAAGCTCCACCAGCACATTATTGATATTACATATGCTTTGTGTTGTGTTTTAATAAATATGTGCTAAATTAAAAAAAAAAAAAAAAAATGAAAGTCATTGCCTGTCAAACATAAAGTACACTGGGCATATTATTATCCTGTGCATAGCTACAGTATAATCTAAAACAGGTAAATTATGACTCTTGCACTGATATTTAGACATATAAATTCTGTCAACTGTCAACTACAGTAAGATGTGAATTCTAACGTGGCGTGTTGTCGCAGCGGTGTCTTCCTCAGCCTGCATGCGCGTTCTGCTCTGTGTCATCAGCTTGCCTATAAGTCCATAACAAGCTCCCAATAAGCTCAGTCTTACTGGCCTCTATATGTTTGGTGAATTGTTGTTGCTGCACGCTTACTTAAAAAATGGGTCAATGGGAACCTTGTGACGCCTGCAATAATGAATCCATTCAGAAATATTATTATGAGAAGAAGAATTTTGCTTCCGTTGGAGCTGCAGGCCCTGCGCCGTCATCTGCATCCGGTTTACATTTCCTTCAAATTTTTACGCCGTGCTCATTTTTGTCAGTCAAATGTTATGATCAAAGTTTGAAATTGACTTTATCTGTTTGATAGAACACAACTGATAGCTTTTGAAGGAAATGTTTTGAGGTCATATGGATATTCAGCCGTGAGAAGAAGTGAAGTGTGTCGACTCGACATTGAAATATGAAAACTTTGCAGCATTTTGAAGCAGAGCCTTTGTGCATTGGGTTGGATATTTTTTTAAAAATATTTTAGCAATCAGCTAATCCACAGTCTAGATTGACACAAATGGCGTTTTTTAAAATGTAACCAAAATATGTTGAAAAAAAAACCATTTTATTGTTTAAGCAGATCAAGGCAGCTCCATATAGTAGTCTGTTGCGAATGAAATGATATTTTTGATTTCTCTTTGGTAAAATAAAGGAAAACAGAAAAGAAGTAGATATAGAGTGGCCTGAGCAGAAACAAGTTAGCAGATGATTGGCAGTTCATCAGATAAAACTGAGAAATGCTTCCCTTAGGTGTTCTGTGAGAATAAATGGCTTGTCAAGGTTGTAAACACACCATGCCACTTTGCCTCTTATATTTAAATAGTGCCCTGTTTATTGCTTCAGCCTTCCTCTGCTTTAACAAAAGAGATTGCTGGATCAGCTTGTTCGTGAAAAAGGTGCTACATGCAAACTCACTCATCAGGTGGGAAAATTTGGATTTTTCTTATTCAAACATAACTTTCAGCTTGGTGCTACTTACTTCTAAACAATAATAATGATGCTAAATTTCCTCATAAGAAACTATAGCGCTGGGCAAAAGTATTATATCCCCCTGCATTTTTGTGTAAAGTTTTCTTTCTGAGTTAAAATACCACTCCAAACACAACAAAATTCATTTATTGGTGTTTTACAATTGAGTACAATGGAAAAAAGGCCAGAACTTCAGAAAAATTTCAAGCAAAATAATGTTTTTCCCTTTCACTACAGTTTTTAATATTTGCAGTGCTGTCCTTTGGCCTTTAAACCGAAGTTAATCTTCTGGGCATTGATTCCACCAACTTCCCAATCACCTCACTGGACTTTAGATTGGACCACATGTTGGACCACAGGCTTCACATGTTGTCTTCTCCAGCTGTTCTCTGTTTCTGGGCCTTTCTAACTTAAGTGCCAATGACTGCCCAGATATTTTCTATCAGGTTTAAATCTGGGGAATTTCCTGGCCATGGCTGCGGTGAAGTGATGTTTTTTTCTGCTAGTCACTCTTTGACAGCTTTAGCCCTGTGACATGGAGCTCCGTTATCTTGGAAATGGTGCATTTCTTCAGGAAACTGTCTGTGCACAGTTGGCTCGTCCTCCAGGGTTTCCAAGTACCATTTGGTGTTAAAAATCCTGGGATTGGATCTCCAATTCCTCTTCCAGAAAAGCATCCCCAAACATGAACTGTTTCAGGATGTTTCACAGTGGGCACTGTACATTCCATTTTGCATCTTCCACCATCCCGCCTCTGAGCTCTGATACTTCCTTGGTTCCCAAAGCAGCTGAAGGGAGACTCGTCTGAGAAAATTACTTCACCCCATTCAGCAGCAGTCCATTTCTTGTATTTTCTGCAGAAAATCAGTCTATCTGAGATGTTCTTCTTACCCCAAAGTGGTTTCTTTGCTGGATGCCTTGATTTCAGTCTGTAGGAGAGTACGGTAATCTGTGTCTGTACATGCGGACGCCTGCGCACTTGACATGCCACTGCCGTCTGAAAGTGTGATTACTGGCCACTCTGTCTTGAAGACAGTCTTATTAGGTGTCTGTCAGAATGCTCAGCGCTACATTTGGGTGGCCAGAACGTGCAGATGGTTGAAAGGTGCCTTCTGATTTGTATTTCTTTATCATCCTTGACACTGTAGTGTAACATCAGTAGCCCTTCCTAGCAATTTCCTTATTACTGTAACCATTTTCATGAAGAACAATGGTCTGTGCTCTTTCTTCAGAGGCAAATTCTCTAGTTTTTGGCATGTTTGGAATGTTCTTTCAGAATATTCAACTATTCTTTAGCCTTAAATTTGGATTTCAGAGTAGGTAATATGACTACAATATTACTACAAGTCAATGAAAACACATGGAAACCTTTTCTCTGGCCCTACGTCAAAGAAGATGTTTTAACTTATTCTTTGATCTCTACTAATAATATTGGTATTTTCTTCAAATCTTCACAATATGTCAAAAGTGTCTTCCTACTTAACACTACTAAGAACTTATAGCTTTTTTCAGTTCTACTTACTCTAACACCCTAAAAAAAAAAAAAAAANAAAAAAAAAAAAAAACAATTTGTTGTGTTTGGAGTGGTATTTTAACTCAGAATGAAAAGTTTACACAAAAATGCAAGGGGATGCAATACTTTTGGCCAGCGCTGTACAGAAAGTTGCTAATGTAGAATTACTGCATGAATAACTAATTGACACAAACATTCATTTAGTTGTTTTATTTCATGGTACAATCTGCTACTGGCAGAAGCATGAAGACTGATAAATAGCTGAGTTTGTTATTTTGCATTGACCCACTTAATGAAGTGCTTGGTTCTGAAATTGTGCCATGTCGCTACAGGTGACAGTAAAAGCAAATTTTATTTTCAGAGATTGTTTCCGAGAGAAGATTTCAATTTTCTCAGTAGAAGTCGGATGATTGATAGTAAAAAAAAAATGTAGCAAATGTGCTTTTATTAAAATACTTAACTTGGACACTATAAAATTATGACAAAATTAATGCAGGGATGGATGATCTACCTCGGATTCCCTTCACTTCTTTGAAAATGGGTTTTCATATTGTACAGCAATAAAGGTTTACAGGAGAGGAAACGTTAATCCTGTTTTGTGTTGACATCACCTAGAATTATTAAGGAAAAAGGCAACCTGGGTTTGGCTTTCTTTTTTTGAAGTTTTAAGCTATTGCTCCATGACTTATTGCATTAATATGGGTGACATCACAGTATTGTTCAGTTAGAATGGAAACATGCATGTTGAAACTTTGATTACACTCCAATTCTGGCAGTACGTAGATTTTTATTTATTTTTTTCAAATGTCATATGAACACCTTAACAAGGTTGAAATTAGTATAAAACATATTAGGTTTTACTCTGAGTACCAGACCAAGATTATTAAATTGATTTAGTCAAGCATGTAAATGATCTGCTGTCTTATAATTGTAGTAAACAATTTCAGCGTGTATTTCCTCACCTGCCACGTTTCTCCGCATATGCTGATTCATAACCAACGCCTGTATATTCCGTGAATGACAGAATCCTGTTAATTCTGCATTCTATACGTTTTACTCACTTTTTTTTTTTTTTTTTTTTTTTGCCTTAATTGCATTACAGAAAGTACCGTATGCATGTTAAAGTACTTACAGTACACTATAGGCCAGAAGTTTGAGGCCACCCCCACATTTAAAAAAAAAATCATCAATACTCTTTCACAATTTATTGCACAGGAAATGACAAAAATACATAAAATAAATGTAACTAATTAGTTTTCAAGAAGAATTTGTTGACATAAAAGCACTTTGAAGTCATTTCAGGCTCAGACTTTGGTTTTGTCAAAGTAACCCCCCTCTGCCACAAATTCTAGGCATATGCTGCAGTCATTTTTGGAAGTCTGTTCTGGCAGTGATTCCCAAGCACTTTTCAAGCACTCTAACAGTTCTTTATCATTGCCTGGGCATTTGCTCCCAACTTGCCTTTCAAGCTCATGCCAGCTCGATGGGAGAAAGATCTGGAGACTGGAGTGGCCAAGTCATAATTCTCAAAACCTTTTGCTTCTGTTTTGAATGGATGTCATTTTGGCACAATTTTGATGAATGTCTTGGATTGCCGTCCTGTTGAAGAATGAAATTTTGAGCAATAATTCGTAAACTGGATGGAATCACGTGTCTTTGAAGGATGGCATGGTAATTTTCTTTCTTCATTATTCCTTTAACTTGGACCAAGTCTCCAGATCGCTCTCCCCCAAAACACCCCCACAGCATTACTGAACCCCCCACATGTTTTACATGGGAGTGGTTGCACAGCAATAGCATGAGCAGACTGTGTAGCAAGTTAAAGGACCATTCTGATGTTTGAGCCTAATACATTCAATTTTCATACATGTAAGGTTACTGACAACCATTTCCCAAAGCATACTACTACTGCTACAGTGAGTTAAATTTTTTTTGTCCTGCCTTCCAAACCGCCAATGGTTTGGTTTCAGTTCATTCTGGTATGCTATTAAAATCAACTTGTTGATACTTGAACCGTTTTTGGGATAGGTAATCCATCATCGTGAACAACATGTGTATTGAGATTTTTTCAAAGTTACATAATTTTAGCGTTAAAGAGCAATAAAAAGTGCAATGTGAATGTATGTCTCCACCGGGGAATATAGACCCAAAAGAAGACCTGCTTTTATTGAAAAATTCAAACAACCGTGATTTCATAATTTTGCGTAACTATTAGCATGTGTAAAATTGATTGTTAAGGTGGGTGTATCGCTTGAATATTTGATTTTGAAAGATTAAGAGGTTTTGCAAAATATTAGGAAAGCTGAAATACGGTTTTATCCTTTGGGAGATGATTGTCAGTAACGTTACATGTATGAAAATTGAATATATTGGGCTCAAACATGCAAAATGGATGGNATGATTGTCAGTAACGTTACATGTATGAAAATTGAATATATTGGGCTCAAACATGCAAAATGGATGGTATTGTCCTTTAATCCCAAAATGATCTGGGAGAAGGCAGACAGCAGGCTGTTGAATAGAATGTTAAAACACATAAGCAAGGGAGTTTGGGCAAGGGAGTTGGAACACAACTGGAGTGCCAGTGCACTAATACAGACTGGGCATGCCCAGTCTGTATTAGAAATGAAATTAAAAATAAATTCTTAAATTAGAAATAAATTCTTTAACCATAGTGGCTACATATGTTGACAAATTCTTCTTGAAAACTAAGTTTATTCGTCGTGTTCTGTACAGTAAATGGTTGTAGGCACCAGCTGCTGTGGCGTGGCGTTGTGTCAAGGTCACTGTCTTGTGACCAGAGGGGCTACATAACACTTCAGCTTAACACAGCCCGTCTCTCAGGGGTGTGTGTGTGTGTGTGTGTGTGTGTGAGAGAGAGAGAGAGAGAGAGAGAGTGTGTGAGTGTGTGACCCCAGATCGTTTGACGGAAAATTCCAGAGTTATGAAAGCCGGTCGCAGTCGGACAGAACACACTGAGGCGCGCACACTCAGTCACGCCACGTTCGCTGCACCTCGACCGGAGCAGAAGCTGCTGGAATCTCAGTCTTTCACAGTTGCATTGGTCATCTGGGTGTTTTTTTTTTTTTTTNTTTTTTTTTTTTTTCTTTTTTTTTTCTTGGAGTGCAGCTCGCCAGTTTACTGCACAACAAACTGGTCATTTAAACCTGTTGACAGCCGGGACAGCACAATGTGAAAACTGGAAGCATCCTCATGTTGCTGTTGTACTTGAAATGAAACTGGTTTATTTCTATGAAAGGTGTGGAATCTCTGCACCTCTGTCAGTACATTTACATGTACAGAATTTTTTTTTTTATTATTAGTGGAGGGAGCTATACATGCAGTGGAACGATAAAATCCTAAGAAGTCCATCTGCGTGCACGTCTTACTCTGTACTTTTGCCTTAATAACAGTACAGACAGAATGTGTGTGTAGTGTGCATGTTGTCTGGCTGTTAAAACTTCTTGACACAGGCGCATTTATCCAGACACACACCAACTTGTTTACCAGTGTAATTTCAACACAGTTTTTCTATGTTTATCCCATTTGCATTGCAAAGGACTCGGTGTCCTCAAAATGAGAATGTGAATGCAAGTGCACATGCTTTCACATTAGTGTGTGTGTGTGCTTGTGCGTGCGTGTGCGTGTGCGCGTGCGTGCTCCAAATGTCCTGTTGTCACACTCCAGCTACAAATGATGCAGAGGGGAGTGATTACATCAACAAACCTGGACGAATGCAAATGCCAAGAATAGATCCGAAGATCTTTAAAACACCGTGTAGACGCATGTTCCCATTACATACTCAGTTATTTTATCTCCTACGTTAAAGAGCTGATATCAGCCTAACCCTTTAAAATGACTACATGACGGGAACGCACAAAGCGACTACACATTTTCCACAACTGTGCAATGCCCTTGAAGGGAAACTCTTTGAACACACACACACACACACACACACACACACACGCACACGGATCTGGATTGATGCCACTGTTGGATGAGCCTGTCTCTGGTTCTGTGCTCCCTCAGGAGTCTCCTCTTTATTCTCCCTCACTTCCTCTTCCTGTCCTCTTCCAACAGGAAGTCAGCCTCGTCAGGCCTCAGTTGGTTTCATCTTCTTTAAAAAGGAGATGTAAAGGTGGTGCACACACAACAGCATTTGACATCTAATTTTCTATGTTTGTACTAATGCAGGGCTGATTCTTTTCATATTTTCACACACACACACACACACATCCAGATGCACACTACGCTCATCTATTTTTGGCAGAAGCCGTGTTCTTTGGGAAGCCCTGTTAGCTCTGCTTGATTTAGTCATTAAAGGCGTCCTCTCACTCGTAAGTGGCAGAGAAGCTCCTGTCACAGGGCATCACCGTCATTGTCGCATGCATCGTGGAGCGTGGCCGTGGTTACACAAGAGCCCCGCTGACAGCCAAAGGTCACGGTTCAGGTCAGGTTACTCAAAGTAGCCGAGTCCAGAGAAAACACAGGGATTGACAGCACATAGTTTGGCAATTCACAATCTGTATCCGTAGGTAATCGTTAATTTTATCTCCTGTCGTGTGTGACTCATGCTTTGTTGCTACTTCTAATCATTTTGCTCCTGGATGATCGTTGCAGTCACAGCAACATAACAAACGGAGCGGGACTGAGACTTTAAATAGCTGCCTGTCATTTAGTTTCATCTTAAAATGGACCTTGTTCTACTGTTCTCATAAGTCTAACTAAACACACATGTGTGTGTTATGTGTGTGTGTACACTCTAGCAGCTGAAATCACTTATCTTACATGGTTAGAGACAACTTATTTTTCTCTTTCCTCTGTTTTCCCTGCTTCTCTCTTGCTCTCTTCACACCATCCCTCTCTCCTTCTTTTTGTTTCTGTCTAAACATCCTTCTGACTGTTGTTTTTGTTTTCTGCATTCCTTCCTTTTCTCACTCTTCATCACCTCCTTTCTGTCGCTCTGTCAATCCTTCGTTCTTGTTCCTTTTTTTCCCTCTCTCTCTCTCTCGGTCTCCAGGTGGCGATAAAAATAGTGGATAAGACCCAGCTGGATGATGAGAACCTAAAAAAGATCTACAGAGAGGTGCAAATCATGAAGATGCTGAAACACCCTCACATCATCCGCCTCTACCAGGTACACACTCGTGCACACTCCCGCGCACCCACAGAGTCGATAACGCACTCTGCTCAGATTGTACATCTGAGCCGCGTGGCCCAGTCAGGAAAAGACTCATGTTGCTGATTGTAGGAAATGAGTGGTATCAAATCATAAAACAACTGATATTTCGTTGTTGGAGCTTTATCCACCTTAAACCTTAAAGCTGACGGCTCCATATTTGAAAAAGCTGCCATACAACCAGTCTTCTACGTAAGAAGCTTTTTCTTGTGAGATGCTGTGGCAGCTGTCAAGAGCAGGCAGCGCATCCTATTTGCTTTTCTCGCTCCAGCTTCTCCAGCCACATGGAATTCTGACACCAGACTGAGTTGTGACAAGCCTGGTTCAATACATCATCTGAAGCGGAAAGGCTGAAACATAATCGAATCACTTTGCCTATCATGTGTAAACATAAGAAGTTATCTTTACAGAAAATACTGCTTACTCATTGTGTTGTATCAAGTCAAATCAGGTTTATTTGTGTAGCCCAATATCACAGATGATGTCTCAGAGGGCTTTACAGGCCCGCACATCAGCGGTTCCTGACCCGGCCCAAGCTCCACAAGACAAGGAAAAACTCAAAAAAAAAAAATAAATAAAAATAAAAAAATCTTTTCATATCAGAGAACAAGGGAAGAAACCTCAGGATAGGTAATTCAAAGAAATTCCTTCTCCTCGAATGGCCAAGTGGGGGAAACGGGCAAAAATTACAAAGACACACAGAAAACAAACAATGAAACATTACAGGATGATGTAAACATCAAATAAGCCACGATCCAGTAAGAGGATCTAGAAAGATGTAGTCCAGGCGTACTCAAATACAAATCTTAAAGGGTCCTTCTTAAAGGGTCGGACATTTAGTTTATAACATTTGGTTGGAAAGTGGAGAATTTTGACTCGTGTCGCGGCTATGTCTCGCAGGTAATACAAATAATACATATGAAAAGTATAATTTGCCCAGAGTCTGGAGACAGTTGTGGTTTGGTTCGGATCTGGACCGGAATCCGGACTTTGAGGATGACTGATGTAGCCAATATGAAATCGTAGTAACTTGAGTCATGAAGTGAATGTCCACAAGTGGAAGTATGATCTTCTTTTTTTTTTGTTTTTTGGGGGGGGGGATCCTTGGATTGGGTGGCAGCCTGTGAGCGGCGAGGACCTGCACATCTGTAACCACTGCAAATGGCTTACAGAGTCATAATCACACTGTTATTTCCTGTATATAACAACGTCAGCCAGCCATCGCTAGATTTTGCCTTTCAGACAGTCTTGTAGCTCCTGGCTATAAACAAATGCTTTATTTCTATAGGTGATGGAGACTGAGAGGATGATCTATTTGGTAACAGAATACGCCAGCGGTGGAGAGATATTTGGTAAGTGACATCCTTTTTTACTTGACGTTTCTGCTATTTGTGTTGTGGCAGATGCCATTGCCTCTCACCACGTTATTCAGTTTGTGCCTGTGGTCACACTTGCTTCCGATTTTGTTTGACTTGCGTCTGAATACATGGATTGCGCAAAATTCAAGAACAACTCTTAAAAGGGTAAGATGGGATAGCTGGTGAGCTTTACAATGTCAACATACTCAACAGTCTAAATCTAAGTATGATTTTGATGAATAGGATTTTTTTTTTGTCCCTGTGATTGATTTCTTTGCATTGCATATCATTCATGTACACAAAATAAATATGTTTTGGTGGCCCAAGTAGAGTTTGTTTTACAATGTTAGATTTCATTTGATCTACAGCTACACAGCACACTCTTAGTCTTGAATTCTGAAACATCACTGAACTGTACTCTGTATTTTTTTTTTTCATAGACCACCTGGTGGCTCATGGTCGCATGGCGGAGAAAGATGCCAGGAAGAAGTTCAAGCAGATTGTGGCAGCAGTCCATTTTTGCCACTGTCGCAACATCGTCCACCGGGACTTGAAGGCTGAGAATTTGCTGTTGGACCACAACCTCAACATCAAAATCGCAGGTGGGTTTGTGCTTCCCAGTATCTTGGTGGGAAACTTGGGTGGATCATTCTGATTGAGTGGGCGTGGGCAAGTGCCAGCATGTGCTTTTGTAGCATTTGCCCACATTTAGTCTAGAGATTTTACCTGGTTGGGGAATGTTGATGAAATCTTTTCTCTGCCTCACTCCCTCGCAGACTTTGGCTTCAGTAACCTGTTTTCTCGCGGGCAACTGTTGAAGACATGGTGTGGCAGCCCTCCGTATGCTGCCCCAGAGCTCTTTGAGGGCAAAGAGTATGATGGGCCTAAAGTAGATATATGGGTGAGTTCACTTTACACTTGTGCGAGAGGCTCGTTGAGCAACAACACCACGGTCTGTCCTGTCTGTCTATTCTTTGAAAAAACCCTCGTACAATTGCTTTGTAATTGCTGCAGTGTTAAAATGAATGACATCACTATCATCCCTAGAAAGGGTTGTGAGTGAGAAATTCTGTGTTTTCTGATAACTGCTTGTTTTTATGATAACCACTTTAGGTGGAATTTCACAACAAAAAAATCACTGAACAGCCCTTGATTTTGATGACGAGTTAAAGTGAAAATCCTGCTGCTGGTCTTAAGTAGTTTTACAAAATAGCATTTATAATCTATGTTTGACTCAGACCTCATGGAGGGTATTGGCATACACTCCAGCGAGACTGAGGACATTATCATTAACATTCATCAGTAAGGCTCACTTGATTCGATTCAGTCATTTCCTAACTGACAGAAAATTAATCTCTGTCTGTTTTAATTATCTATCAGTTGCCATGTAGAAATACCAAAAACAACCTTCATATTTGCTTGCCTTTTTCTTCATTTAATATTAGTACATAACTATAATATTAGTTACCTTTTTTTGGACATTTGTCAGACCGAGTTTTAAGGTGATATTTTGTGATGCTATTTGCTATCATTGTTGACATTTGACAGACCATTTTTGCTTTTCTAGACCTGTTTTACAATTTTCCTCCTGCATTTATCTCCCTGTGCAGAGCTTAGGTGTGGTGTTATATGTGTTGGTGTGTGGCGCCTTGCCTTTCGATGGAAGCACCCTCCAGAACTTGCGAGCGCGTGTGCTCAGTGGCAAGTTTCGTATCCCCTTCTTCATGTCCACAGGTAGGACTCAACATCAGATCTCACTCCATATGTCTCTTCTCTTTCTCCACAACACTCCCAAAAAAGTCAAAAATCCAGCTGCGAAGCAAATTTTATGTGACTTGTAATGTTAAAGAAATTGAATGCAAATTAGCTACGGTCTTCTTCAAGTAATGAACAAGTGTGAATGAATAATAAGAACTACATCAGAAAAAAACTGTACTCTTTCTGTATGAAAGCATAAACTGCTTATACTAGCAAGTAGTGTATTTGACCATCCCTTGCAGCTTCACCAAAAGCTATGTTTGGACAGTGATTATTATTAGGTTGTTTTAATATTATGTACACTCAGTGTTTATTTATATTTTCACTGGTGATGCCTTGTGTGAGAGTAAAGCTCTGAGTGTTTGAGTGTGCTCTGAACTGTATGTGTGTCTGTGTATGTGCTTTTATTGCAGACTGTGAGTACTTGATCAGACACATGCTAGTGCTGGAACCCAGCAGAAGATTGACCATGGAGCAGATCTGTAAGAACAAGTGGATGAGACAGGGAGACCCAGACCCAGACTTTGACAGGGTGAGTCTCTTGTGTATCTGCCATCAGGGCAGAGACCTTCATGAACATCCAGTCCAGTCCATTCAGTCTCTTTCTGCTATTGGTAGTAGAGTTTGACACAATGATTTTTGACCTCCTGACCCCGCTAGTGGTAACATTTTGCATTAAAATAAATCAGCCACCACTGTAACCGCAGTGACAAATGTATGTGTGGCAAAGTAGGTAGAAGCTATACTTAAAACCTTTTCCATACTTTGTTATATTAGCTTTTTCCATAGTTTGTTACTTCTGAGTCAATCTTCTGATCTTAGACACCTGCTACTTCTGATACTTGACACGTGTGGTAGATCTGCTCTACTAAACACAGCGACAGATAATGGACTAAAGGCACTTTTGCACCCCAGGAACCAAGTTTTAGACACGAGCTTCAGGCCGGCTGCCATTTTTAAATACCGACGTTTAGCTTGTTTTGTACACAACAACTCAAAAATATTTCACTACGCTTATCAGAACTCTGAGAAAAAAGAGTCAATACTGAAACAAGACTAAAAAAAGACAATGATTGCAATAATTAAAGTAGCTCCGACAAATGTAGCTGTAAGAGGCAGAAAAAAGGGATTCTATTCCGGGACCCCGGCCAGCACACTTTGTGTGGTAAGAGAGACTCGGCAATGCCTTTTTTGTTGTTGACATTAGCATGGTCCCTTTGGATGAGGTATTGTCGCCAGAAGAGTAGTTGCATGTTGGTGTTGTGGGAATGATGTGGGTGTAGCATTGTAGATGCCACTTGCTCTAATTTCTGTAATCTTCACAGCACTTGAAATGCAGTGCAAATGTGAGCAAGTAACTCACTGCAGGAACCACATAGTTCCTACTCCAGATAGTTCAGGGTAAACTAGTTCCTGATTTAGTTTTGAACTTTCAGCTGGAAAGCACCTTAATTCACTGGCAATAGAATCATACATTTCAATGGATTAAAAAGTGTTCTTCCTTCTCCCTCACTTTTAAACCTATGCTTCCTTTCTCTCTCCTCCCATTTGCCGCTNAAAAAAAATATCATCCAGCTGATAGCAGAGTGCGAGCAGGTGAAGACGGAACGAGAGACTGAGCTCATCAATGAACAGGTGTTGATGGCCATGTCGGAGATGGGCCTGGACCGAGAGCGCACACTCCAGGTTGAACTCAAATAGACATAAATGCTTTTAAGACACATGCTGAAAAATAGCCTATGAATTAACAGGAAAAAGTAAACTGTGATCTTGTTTTTTTTTTTTTTTCCCTCTCTAGTCCTTACAGACAGACGCATATGATCACTATAGTGCCATCTACAGTCTCCTGGCTGACCGCCTCAAGAAACACAAGACCTTGCGCGTTGCCCCGCCCACACCACGCCCCATTAGTTATCCCCTCAATGCCGTACAGGTATTTCTTCACTTCCTACTGTCATTTGTATTTACATGACAGATTTGTAGGTTTTGACATATAGCTTGGTCGTATTTTGGAGAGTTTGAAGTGTATCTTCAGGTTATTTTATGCTTATTTTAAATAGTTATTGACAAGGTCAACTGATGACAGTACTTTTGAGATTTAATTTGCTCTCTTGAGTATAACAGCCACTTTTCACTGCTTAAAATATTGGCTAAACTGAATATCATACATCATTTTTTTTTTTACTTGAGTTTAATAGCACGTCATAGTTAAAGGACCATACCATAATTTTGCATGTTTGAGTCTAATATATTCAATTTTCATACACATAAGGTTACTGACAATCATTTCTCAAAGGATAAAACCATATTTCAGCTATTCTGATATTTTGCAAAACCTCTTAATCTTTCAAAATCAAATATTCAAGCGATACACCCACCTTAAAAATCGATGTTTTGCCTGCTAATAGTTACGCAGCCTTATGAAGTCACAATTGTTTAAATTTTTCGATAAATGCAGGTCTTTCTTTTGGGACTATATTCCCCGGAGACATACACTCTTTCTGTGCTTTTTATTGCACTTAAACGCTAAAATTATGAAACTTCGAAAAAACAAACAAACCTGAATACACGTGTTGTGCGCGATAATGGATTACCTATCCCAAGAACGTTTCAAGTATCAAGAAGTTGATTTTAATAGCGTACCAGAATGAACTGAAACCAATGGCAGTCTGGAAGGTAGAAAAACATTTTTTTTAACTCAGCATTCCAGTAGTATGCTTTGGGAAATGATTGTTAATAACCTTACATGTATGAAAATTTAATATGTTAGGCCCAAACATGCAAAATGGGTGGCATGGTCCTTAAAGGTTAAATAAACATGTTGCCTAAAAACTCAGTAATATTGTTGGGCAACTGATTGTCCCTCTTGTCAGACTGTGCTTTTTGCATCAAGGAAGTCGTGGGCTTTGCTTCTTTTTTTTTTTTTTTTTTTNTTTTTTTTTTTTTTTTTTCCCCTGTTTTCCTTGATAGTATCCACTGAAGACAGCAAAGCTTCATATTGACTGTTTATAATATTCTAACCTACAGTATTCATCAAGCCAGTCCACTAAATTGAGTTGATTGGCTTTGACCCATGTCTGTCAGTCACGCTACTGGAAGAAAATTGTTTGCAAATAAGTGCAACGCTAACATGACCTGTGTGTTTTTGTGTGTGTGTGCACGCGTGCGTGTGCTTGTGTGCCTGCCTGCCTGCCTGCCTGCCTGCCTGCCTGCCTGCCTGCCCATCAGACGGATCAGCAGGGTAATCCAGTTAGCATGACCGTTCCTCATGTCCAACTCATCAACCCAGAGAACCAGATTGTTGAGGTGAGTCACCGCGGTGTTTGTGATTGCTTATCATCACAGTGACGCTGAGTGGCAATAAACCGCCATAACTGCAGCAGGTTGACAGCCGTGAGTGTCACCGCACTTGATGTGCTGGCTAGGATTAACCACGACCTTTGATCTCTGAGTTAAGCCTCTGGGGCTGCATATATAATGGGGTCCAAAAATCTGAGACCACACTGAAAATCTGTGATGTTTTCCATGTAAATGTGGAAATAATCAGAAAGTCTGACGNTCTGAGACCACACTGAAAATCTGTGATGTTTTCCATGTAAATGTGGAAATAATCAGAAAGTCTGACGTCACAGGAAGCTCTTTGGAACATTGTCAAGTCATGCCGGATAGCTTGGCTCATCAGGTTTTGCACAAACTTGTGGAGTCCAGGCCAGCTGGAGTGCATGCTGTCATTAAAACAAAAGGAGATCATACCAAATACTGAGATATTCTGAAATTCATGTACATTTTTCAAAGATTCAACTTTTCACTCAAATCATTAAGACGATATTATCATTTGTAATGAAAAATCTTGTATTAAATTCAAAAAGAATGCAAAATAGAAACATTTTCAAAGTGGTCTCAGACTTTTCAACCCCACTGTAAATTCTTCATCCTTCTACATGAGTGTCAGAGCAAAACCTGAACCATGACTCGTAACTACCTATAAACTAATGCATTAGACTGGGTGGCAGTACTCATCTTAAAAGGAAGCACTGCAGAGAGACTCAACTCAGGGATCAAAAGTCCTGACTAATCCTCGTCCCTTAACCTAGCAAGAGTTGATGCCACCAACTCTTGGTGGCATCAATAAGTCACTGTAACAGAGACCACATAATGACAAGTAACGCACATGTTTGTTCTCACTGGATGTCCAGGGTGCACTTATTGTTGTTCACTATTGTTGGCCACACATACACACACATGCACAGAGAACGCGCAGAGCGTCAAAGCTGACTCATGAATGCTGTGAAATACAAGAATGCGTCAGATCGCTGCACTGCAGTGAGGATTATAATGGCACACCTGAACTTTGAAGTATGCATGCACATTGGAACTGGAATACATGTGAAACCACTTGCATGTTGATAGATCACCACACATGCAATCATGCAGATAACACAAGGTTCACACACTCCCAAACATCATGACTAAATACTGTATTTTTGTGTGTGTTCTATGTTTAGCCGGACGGCAGCATGGCATTGGATAGCGATGAAGGGGAGGAGCCGTCTCCCGAGGCCATGGCTCGCTACCTTTCAATGCGGCGGCACACTGTGGGGGTACCAGACCAAAGGTAACATGCCCACACACACACACTCACACTTCCAACCTACAATCATGTGATGTACAGTATCTGTGATAACTGTAATTTCACAAGTGGTATTTATACCCTCTAACTGTTCTGCAGTAGGTGATGGGTGACAACTCTTTCTAATGTCTTGTGTGTTTCTAAGTATTGCTTTACTGTCTTGTGAATACGATAATTCTAGATTCCCCAATGACACTGTCACTCATTTGCCTGCATTTCTGTTCATACTTTGACATTTAGGATACTCCAGTTATGTGTTTATGAACCTGTATGCTCTATTTTTCTTGAAGGGAAAAAAAAAAACACAAGTCATTACCAAGACACAAACTCATAACATGCTGGATTCTGCTTGACTTTTTTGGTCTGAAAAAGCAAGTTGTTTCTTCACATAATGAGTAACATTATTTTTTAAACCTAAAGTGGTGCCCCTTTGGAATTCCACTCTCTAACTCCTCTGAGATGAAGACAAAATGTATTTTGTTTGCATTTACACACTCTATACATTTATAATCTTAGTTGTTTGAATGTCAAACGGAGTCACCCGTGCATTTATTAAAGATAATTGCCTAAAATGGTAGCCACTGCTGACTACTGTACTAGTTGTAGTTTATGAAACAATCAGGCGTTCACAAAGACAATCTATTTATCATCGTGTACATCAATACAGGCACAGAGGAGAGCGAGTTATTAAGTGTGTTTAAATGACCTGGCACACCTTAACTAGGATAACAGCTACTGTCTGGAATGCTGAGAGGCATATAAATATAGCCTCTGACTCATTTCTGTCATTATCTCTCCTCCCACCTCAGGACGGAAACACAGGAGGACCTACAGAAACTGCCACCAGGCTTCCCTCGTGGTGCAGTGCCCCAGCCTCCCTTCCCCCCACTGGCACCCACCATGGGCCAAATGCACACTCTCATGCCCACTCAGAGCCTGCAGCCCACACAACAGCTGGAGTACAAGGTACAGCCAATAAGCATTAGGCTGGGCACGGGGTTGGGTCGCTCAGTAGGCTTTCAGCAAGGCTCAATATGTTTCTGTCCAGCTGTCTGATTAGTTGGCCAAACGTTTAAACAAAAAAAAAAAAAAAAAAAAANAAAAAAAAAAAAAAAAAAACTAGGTAGGTGTATTTCTATTATGAATGTTTCTCAAGAATCAGCTGACTTCCTGTCTCCGTTCACTCTCTAGGAACAGTCCTTGCTACAGCCACCGACTCTACAATTGCTCAACGGCATGGGCCCTCTGGGTCGAAGGGCGTCAGATGGCGGGGCCAACATTCAGCTTCACGCTCAACTCCTCAAGAGGCCCCGTGGGCCCTCACCACTCGTGGCCAGCCCGGTGAGTACAGATAATTTGCTTATCCATGTGCTGTATCTGTATATTCTCCCTCAATTAGAGGAGTGTTTACCGGTGAACTTTTTGTCTCTCTCAGCATCCTATCCCTGCAGTCGCTCCGGTGGATGAGGAGGGGTCGGATGGAGAGCCAGACCAAGAGGCAGTACAGAGGTAACCCACAGCGACAGGGTTTTGGTGTTGGGGCATAGAGATGCTGTCTAAACTGGATACTCTGGAAGACCCATAACCTGTGACAACAGAGTTCAATGAGTTCTGGTTGGACAAGGTTAAAAATGATATTTTCACTTAAAGCCTTAGTTTGTTAATAATATCTCATATAATGTTCTGTTTTACTCAAAGCCTAGAGTAAGGTAGGTTTTGTGTAATCTGGGTAATTGAGGCCAATAAAACAGGTATTTCCAAAAGTGGGCTAAAAGTGTTGAAACTAGTACTGTAACTACAAAAACTAACTCTTCATTTGGCATTAGTAAACATACAGTATTTATGAGCCTTTTTGAAGATGGAGAATAAAAGGAATGCCACAAAAGGAGTTGAAAATCGACAGGGAATAGTAAGCATATGAAGAACCTGGGTACAATAAGGCACGAGGTTGATAACTTTGGTGCAAAATTCCCAAGTCCAGGTTAGGGATTCCCTTGTAGTCCTGTTCAGACAGCACCTGTGTCAGACTTTGCTGGTGTCCTGGGTTGCTGGGAGCGAGAGCCATGATGCTGCACCGCTCTGCTTTTTTTTTTTTTTTTTTTTTTCATGGGAAGTGGCCACTCTGCTGTGGCGCTGACCACGTCTCTCCTACTTGCTCCATCGCGCAACTAGCTTTCGCACAGTTTCAGACTAAACCTGCTGCCAATTCTAAGCCCTTCTATCTCTCAAACTCTGCACGCCAAGCGCTTCTATATCTCGCTCGTTAAGTGCCAGATTATTCTCCCGACTTTCTCTCTTTCTCACACAGCTTTGCTATCTCTGAAGCTTGCAAATTAAATCATTTAAAAAAAAAAAAAAAAANTTAAAAAAAAAAAAAAAAGAAAAAAAGTGAAACAATTCCAGTACTCAAATTGGAAGCCAGGGGGTTGTAGGAAGCTATAACAGCTCCATCTATGATGTGATTTATATATATTTTATATATATGTATTGTTTTTCTGATTGGCTTACATGATATGAATGATGACACCCACTGGCAAAGCTGGTAAGGGGCGGGCCTTTCCTGTTTTCCCCCCGTCTCCATTAGCCAATGAGGACAGAGAGCTGACCAGAGCTGCTTCCTGTCTCCCACCCTCACCCCTGCCCTCCCCCCCCTCCCTGCGNNNCCTGCCCTCCCCCCCCTCCCTGCGGCCCAGGTACCTGGCGAACCGCTCCAAGCGGCACACGACGCACGCGCTCATGAGCACACCCCATGGCGAGCCCTCGGCAGAGTTACAGCGGCCCCAGGGCCCCCGCCAGAGGGGGGGCTGGGCCCTCGACATACACACCCGGTGAGGGGACACGCCCACTCCGAGCTGTATATGCACATACACAAAGTTGCACGCAGACTTGCACACGCAAATTCAGGTGGCCTCGCACATACTGAATGGGCACTGGAAATGTCACTCTCACTCTCACTCTCACACACACACACACACACACACACACACACACACACACACACAGTTGGCAGTCTTTACTGTACATGCACCTGGATGAGTCGTGCACTTTTGGCTCCAGTTTTTGAGTTTGTCAGTAGGGAAGGACGTGTTTCACAACAGACACACCGTCCTGTCAATGGTAAACAGCAGTTTTAAGTAACTTGTGTTTCTTCCCCACATACCTGGAAACAGCAGATATGTTCCATATTCACTCCCAAGATTCAGCAGACTTGTATGAGCAGCACCAGAATGCAAAAATCATTTCATTCCAGTCAAATATTTTTATGTTTTGGTCCCAAGGGCAAATATAAATAAATAATATAAACTCTACATGGTACTGTTCATACAGTTATAGCTTTTTGCCCCATTGAGTATTATTTACCTCTAAATGAGTCTAGGAAGCTTTTTGAGATGTCGAGTCTGCCATGTCTCCATTTTTAGATGACGCTGTTGGCAGAACCTCTTTTTGAGCTTCTTGAAAGTAGAAGCTGAAGTTTGTAACTTTGTGTATTATTGCTGCCAGATGTCAGAGGAAAAATGTTTTGTGTAGGTACATTAGATGTCAAAGGCTTTGTTGCTAAATCTTGAATAGTATCTGTGTTCATTAAGGAATACTTCTTTTTTTTTTTTTAACAAGTCAGCCCTGTGATCAGCTTACTGTTGTTTAATGAAAAACCTTAAAGCTGTGATTAATTTTCTGCTAAACAAGTCAGCAGTTTATTTTATTGAACAATGAAAAGCCACTGTCTCCCTCGTATTGCACAGACGTTTCTGTCAACAATGCTAAGTTTAAAAAAAAAAGAGCTTATTTTTTGAAAAGGTCTACAAAAAGTATTCCTTTAATGGCAGACATTGGCGGTGGTTTTGCTGTTGTAGATCCCTTAGATGAACTTCATTATTGAAGGTATGTATATGTTTTAGCTGTAAAATGATGATCACTTGTGACATTTTCTCAAAAATTTCTGTCTTGTAGGCTCCAGCTGTATAATATCTTATGCCTGTTACATTCTGTGTCTAATCTTACAAAGAAAACTTACATTTATTGGTGTTCTTTTCTTCACTTTGTGTTGCCAAAAGCATATTTTCAGGAATCCTCACCACATCTCGGTTACTGTAAACTACAGTGTCGGTGTCTTCTTGGAGCAGGAAACACTTTTGGATGTGTGACGACACAACATCCTGCTGAATCAGTTTAACCTATTTTTGGTGCAAACTGGCTTATAAAAAAAAAACAAAAAAACGGTGAGCTGTAATCATAAAATGAGGAGGAACTAACTCCTCAGACAACATCTCTTGGATTTAAAGGTGATCTCCAACGTTCAAAATCTTAGGACTCTAGAATTTCCCCTCTAAACTGAAGGATTGGGATTGGCAATTCCCTCCGCCCTGTCACAATTGACAGTTGTAATGATTAAAAACATTTGATAGAGAGTTTGTCTGATTCACTTGGTAAGTCAGTTATTTAAATAAGAGCCCTAATACACTCAACGTATCACCTTCAGACATTTTTGTTTCACTTGAGGGATTGTTTTCAGGCTTGAAGCTCATAAATGTGTCCATGTCTCTGTCTCATTTGTGTCTGTGTGTCTGGATGTGTGTAAATGTGTCTGTGTGTTATCTGTCTTTTTGTTTGTTTGCTTGTGTGTGTGTGGATTTGTGGACATATGTCTCCTCCCTGCGGTCCCCTCCCCAGATCCAGCTATAAGGACTGTAACACCCTTCATCTTCCCATGGAGCGCTTCTCTCCAGTCAGACGATTCTCCGACGGCGCCGCCACAATCCAGGCCTTCAAGGCTCATCTGGAGAACAGCAGCCTCATTAAACAGCTCAAGCAGGTACATCACTTTAGTTTAAAGGATAACAAGGGAAAACCATAATCAGGTAGCCAATTAAAATTAAGTTCAATTTAAGTGAGAAATTAAAGTGAATTTACCCCCAGCCACTTGAGAAAAAGTTATTAAAGGACCATACTAACCATTTTGCATGTTTGAGCCTAATATATTCAATTTTCATATACATAAGGTTATTGACAGTCATTTCCCAAAGAATAAAATAGTATTTCAGCTTTCCTGATATTTTGCAAAATCTCTTAATCTTTCAAAATCAAATATTCAAGCAATACACCCACCTTAAAAATCTGTTTCACCTGCTAATAGCTCCACAGCCTTATGAAGTCACAGTTGTTTAAATTTTTCGATAAACGCAGGTCTTCTTTTGGGACTGTATTCCCCGGTGCAGAGATACATTCACTCCGCACTTTTTATTGCGCTTAAACGCTAAAATTATGAAACTTAAAAAAAAAAAAAAAACCCCTGAATACACATGTTGTTCACGATGATGGATTACCTGTCCCAAAAACATTTCAGGTATCAACAAGTTGATTTTAATAGCGTACCAGAATGAACTGAAACCAATGGCAGTCTGGAAGTTAGGAAAACAAAAATTTAACTCACTGTTCCAGTGGTATGCTTTGGGAAATGATTGTCAGTAACCTTATGTTTATGAAAATTGATTATATTAGACTCAGATATGCAGGAAGGGTGGCATGGTCCTTTAATAGCCTAACAACAGCTATTACAGTTATTAACAGCTTGACTAATTATTTGGATGGATAACCTAAAGCAGTGAAAAAATTTAAAATCCCTTTTCTTGAAAGGGTTATATGTGTTTAGGAGTAGAGTTTGATATAGAATAAAGGTAATGAAATAAACAAAGAATTCATTCCTATTCTTGTCTTGGTATTTTAAAATTAAAAACATGCTTTTTTTGATCAGCAGCTCCTCTTGTTTCATTTGACCAGATTGGAATGAAATAAAATGGGTTCAGAATGAGCTTCTTAATAGCAGGAGGTTTTGATCCCTTGCAAAGACCTTGCATTGCTGGTTGTGTGATTGATTGCAACTTATCAGATTGGCATAGAAATCCAGATGGCGCTGCAAATCTTTGGCCCCATTCACACCTTGAATTTAAATCTCTGTATCCAGACATGTTATCTAGATAACAACATCCATCCATTGCATTTACACTGCATCTAACTCTGCGTTGAAACCAGGCTGTCAGTAGCTTCTGATGTCCTACAATCAGGGATAAAGTTACCTGTTGACAGCATGGTGATGGTGTAAAACAAGTAGGAAATATATAGGTGAAAGGTCAACGCTACCACAGCAAAGAAGCTTATACACTGTAAGCAACAATATTGCATAAAACCTCATAGGCTGATATTACAGTTGAATTTTAGCTTCAAAAGTCAGATGTAATTTGAAACAAAGTGAACCCTTGATCCACATTAAGATATTTGGTTGTGTGAGATATTAACCCTGCGGTGACACCAGAGGATAAAAACAGAGTGTTGAATTTATGAATTTGCACCTTTTGAAAAAGATATTTAATTTTTTTCGCTATAGTGCAGACAATGATGGTTTGAGTTTCCAAAACGACTTGTGATCCTGGCAAAGAAACAAGTCAGAGTAAAGCCAAAGTGGTGGCAACTCATCTTGAAATAGTTGAAGAGTTCAAGTCTTGGATCTAATTAGATGCAGTAAGAGATTGACCAGATCACTCCAGATATCACTCCACTGATCCTCGTTGTCTGCTTGTTGGTCATGTGTTATGAAGTGGCTGAGGAAGCATTAGTGAGGCTAATCATACACAATTTAGAGTTATGGGGAGAATGATGTAAAAAAAACATATTTCTTCAGGTGAGGCTAAATGGCGTTTGACCTGAGATACCTCATGCAGAGACGTTGCATCATTCACAATGACGCTGTATAATGTGATTACCTGCCAAACTTGGAGGCGTCGTTAGGGATGAGGATAATTATTAAGTTGGCAGCAGGTGCTTTATCTTAGATATGCACTGACGTGTAGGATTGCTATTACTGTCAAGTGCTAAGAAGGTTAATGCAGTAAGAAGAGACATTAACGTGCTTATGGCCTGTATCCTGGAAAAAGACCTAAAAAACGTCAGAAAGATTGACTAAATTTGAACTGG
This sequence comes from Lucifuga dentata, assembly GCA_014773175.1. Taxonomy (NCBI): domain Eukaryota; kingdom Metazoa; phylum Chordata; class Actinopteri; order Ophidiiformes; family Bythitidae; genus Lucifuga; species Lucifuga dentata. The sequence goes on from VXCM01004033.1 coordinate 101,593, forward strand.
AAGGAAACTGATGATATTGTTTGAGAATAAATCTTGCAGACTGTTGCCCCCTTTTTGTTCTAGAGACACTAAGGCCCAAATTTCACCCATATGTAGTAGGAAATTGTTTTAATTCTGCACTCTGTGAAATTAAAATTAACACCACTGTTTTATTAACTACAATAAATGAAGTGTTTTCTTAATTATGTGAGCACACCTGTATTGTTTGAGCCATTTGACTAGCTTTAGGCTAACTCACATGACCGGTTGTACATGGCGTTTGCCCTTGCTTCCATGGGGAAGAGTCAAGTGGATGAATATATGGTTTGTGAACCATAAGCACCCCGACCTAATCTCATAAAGTAGAATTTGCCCTTGTGGACACCATGAAATTGTCACATATGATCAGTTATTAAATTTGCAGCACTGGTAATTGCTAATAAGATATTTATATACTGCAGAAAGGTTACATAATAGAAATTGATGAGTTAAATTTACTTTGGCCCGACAAGAAAGATGATCTGAATTTTGGTATGCAGTAGATGGCACCTCACCACATCTCCGTCACGTGTTAATCAGCTTTCAGAGACTCCATCAATGCTGAAACATAGAGTTTTACAGATTTTCATTACATAAGTACCAAAACGCTTTCTCTTCCCTCACATGCTGTCTCACTTTCATGCATACTTGATCACTACGCCTTCTCTCTCTCTATCTCTCTCTCTCTTCTCTTCTCTTTAGCTTTCTCCCTCTCTCCATCTCGTTTTTATTTATGAAATTAGATTTAATTCCCGTCCCTTACTGAAAGGCCTGAGGCTGTTCGCCAAATCCAGGAAGCTGCTGGCCTGTTTAACCCTGCTCAGGAGTAGGATGGTGAAGGAGTGTCGTCTGATGTGGGCTGACACATTCAGACTGANCCCCCCCCCCAACGCCAAAACACCTTTCAATATATTACAATCCAAAACAGCAGCACCACACAGCAGCTTTCCAACACTCTGTCAACAAAAATTTAACTTTGTAAGCTTCATAATGGTGGCATTCATTGCAAGGCTGATTGCAGTGGATTGTAAACGTGCATTTAATAACTGAGCAATTGAGTGTTTATGGTAATTTTTCTTATGTGGACTCTGTTTTTGGGGTTCTCCCTTTTTACATTTTTTTTATTGGTTTAATATTTTGGTTGTCTGTGTTTGAAATAGGAGTGTGAGCAGCTCCAGAAAATGTACGCTGTCCCTCAGGATGAGCGATTCCTGGAACACACCCAGCAACAGCATATCCTCTACCAGCAAGAGCAACAAATCCTCCACCAGCAAATCCAGGTACTTGAAACAGACCAATGGCCATAACCACTACCTCCATCCAATATTTCTAAGTAGTTTGTTTTCTTTGTTCTGATTCAGGATTATGTTGATATGTTGAGACGCGTTGGTTTCACAGCATCCATTTGATTTGCTGTTGGTAATCAAAAGGTGCAGGTTAGTTAACATTAACTACTTGCTCCTAGCCCTCTCTGATTCTAGATTAGTCATCCTCAAACCAGACTCCGGTCGGATCCGGACCGCACCACAACTGTCTCCGGACTCTGAGCAAATGATACTTATCATATTATTTGCATTATCTGTGACACAAATCAAAATTCTCCGCTTTCTCTGCAGCAAGCAGCGGAGAAAGTAAAACCGAATGTCTGACTACTCCACTCTCTGCGTGAGAATGTCTACTCTGCTTTGATTTGGTCCAATCACATTCAGCGTCCCGTCATCTCCATGACATCGATAGATGTTGGGCTCACTTAAAGTTGACAGCACCACCCCCACCCCCCTATTTGACATCTTAAATTCCCGGTAAAAAAAATTAGGATCCCAGTCCGACCCTGGCTTGNACCCCCCTATTTGACATCTTAAATTCCCGGTAAAAAAAATTAGGATCCCAGTCCGACCCTGGCTTGACTGACCTTAATAAACTGACTTTTGTCTTACTGAAAATTTTCTTTGTGGCACTGTTCTAGACCAATCAGCAGATTGCCTTGTAGTTGGTTCAGATTACGTTACACTACAGGCAAACTGCTCCACCTGTCCAAAACGACCTCCTCCAAATGGTCTTGGTGCAGTCGTTTCGGTCCACACCTGAGTGAAATTCCCATCCTCAGACCTGCCAAAGCAAACTGTAGTGTAAACTGTGTGTATGGGGACATGAACCCGAGTCCAACTGAGCCAGAGTGATTGTTATGATGCAACTGTTGCCGCTGTTGCTACACATTATGTACAGACGTCAATATGGCATCTTTAAAAATATGCCAGATTGAAGCTTTAAGCGAAATGTAACATTCTCTTTTACTGCAGGGTCTGTCTTTAGGCCATGGAGAGAGCCAGCCCAGTCACCTAACCCACCAGCTCCAGAGGTGACCCCACACACACATCGACAGGCAGACAATACACACACACGCACACACAAAGATATTACTCATCAGCTGTTGAACATGAACTTGATACGTGGTGCAGTGCTATCGACTGAAGTGTTACATCACTGTATCTTTCTCTTCTCCTCTCCTACTCCTATCCTGTCCTCCTTCAGATTGCGTATCCAGCCATCCAGCCCTCCGCCAACACATCCCAGCAACCACCTCTTCAGACAGCCCAATCAGAGCCCTCCTCCTGGCTCTGCAGGCATGATGCAAGGGCATGGTTAGTAATGCCTTTAATAGAGTGCTTAGCTGCTTCTTGCCTCTTAGCTGCTTCTTACCGTGTCACTGACAAGGGTGCCATTGCATTTATTTATTTATTTTTTTGTAGATATTTTAAGCAGAAATGCATCAATTAGCCACAGTCACAATAGGTGATGAAGATTATAAATAGGTAATTTGTAATTTCATGACCATTGTTTTAATGTCACAGTTTTTTTTCCTCCATAAAACAGATTTCCAGAACTGCTAGAAGTGCAGTTCTGTTGTAGTTCAGTCATTAGCTTTTGTTGACTATATTTAAACATTGACATCTCACATAGTATTATTATTATTTATTTATTTTTTTAATTTTATGGAGTTCAAAGCCTTTAAAGAGAGTATAATACACTAAAAAGTACAGCATTTGTGTGCTCATTCAGAACAGTTTAAGCACTACCAGTGTCAGTTGGTGAATAAACATGTCAGTCATCACACACACACAATAACATGTAATTACTGTGGTGAGATAAAAACTGATTTTACTAACATGGTTAGGTCAGAAACATAATGCAGTCAAAGAAGCAGTCAGCTAAATGCAGAGTTGTTGTTTGTGCTCACTGTGTGGTGTACTGTCACAAGATATCTGAGTAAAGTATATAACTGGACTGGATGGGATGAAAGAGGCAGAAAAACCTTGAATTAATGACAGAAGTCTTGCTTTAGAATTAGAATGACTTCTTACTCATTTCATCCATCCTGGCCGCCCGATCCAGTTTCCCTCAAAACATAAAGTTTCTCAGAATATTTATTGGCAAGCTTGCTTTGTAAAACTTAAACAAGCAGAACGTACCACATAAGTTTATCATACTGCTTTAGCTCACTTAGTGAAACACATCTCAGGTTAATGTATTTATAACTTAAGTTTTTAGTTACTGGACAGTTCAGTTATTTAGTATCTTTGATGAGAGAGTAAGATGGCAACCAAACACTTTGGATCTATACTGCATTGAGTTGTCATGCAGTATGACAAAGAACCAATATGTTCATTTGTCCAACAGCACCACCAAAAGTCCCAGAATTGAAATGCGCAGTCGCTGTGTGCAGTTGCAATGAAAGTGCGACAACTACAAATGCGGAGAATCTCAGGCAGTCCCTTTCGGAGGTGTCCATGTTGTGTCCGCGTTAAGCATAAACCAGGCCTTGACATTGCTAGTTGTCTCATCATTAGCAGGTGCAGTACCGTTCCAGCATGGCGCTCCAGCACTGTACCAGGGTCAGAGTGGCAGCCCACCTCCCACAGGCCTGCCTAGAGTCTCCATACCAACCAGTCAGCAGGCAGGATCTGCTCGCCCAACCATCCCATTGGCCCAGGGCGTACCTCAGCAGCAGCAGGTGACCAAAGAGATCTACTAGGATTTTTATCATTATTTTATCTGTTGATGGTTTAATGCATTATAATGAATCGATACCATCCGAATGAAGGTTAACAGACGATCTGCGCCACAGCATGTAACCAGCAGGAACTCTGAGGAGAATTTTGTTTACTGTTCTGGAAAACTACTGATGTTGAGTTAGAATAATATAAATGCAATATAATGTAGTTTGTTTAGGCATTTTATTCAGATAATGGTTATTATATATTATATAACCCTTTTTTTTTTTTTAACTCTGGCCATATACACAGTATAAACTATTCTTTCTTATGGGTTTGTATTCTCACTAATGAATATTGATTTATCTACTTCTTATGCAGCCTTGCGATTTTAACCTTCGGGTAAATGGGTAATAAAGAATATCTTCATTGGCTGTTTGTACAGGTGACCATTCAGGTGCAGGAGGTGGAGCTGGGAGGTGGGGTACAGAGACAGGGCGGTTTTCTGTCTACGCCATGCGGACACAGAGTCCTCGGGAAGCAGCTGAGTGCGGACAACGCTGAAACGCACAGGTGATGCCGCTGACCCCCTCAACCGCCTCCCTCGATGGCTGCAAAACACTGCCAACAATACCAATGGGCTTTTTAGTAGTTTATTTTTTGTTTGACTATTGCTTTGCTGTTTTCTGTTCCTTCAGAATCCTTAACAGAGACTTGATTCTATGTTTTTCATTGTAAATGTTTGTCACAGTTTCAATTTGCGTTTCCATTTCTGTCATGCCCTCTGATTTCTCCAAAATCCCATTTTGAAACGTTATAAGAAATGATATGATTTATAAACAATGATAACCCCAAATCAGCTTTGTTGAGACGACATCATCAGCTAATTCTCCGCCCCAATGTGGCTGGGTGAGTGGTTGGATGTAACTGTTACGGAAGTAGAGTAGATGTAGACGTACCAGCAGCTGAGGTCCTTTTTCACCATAGACAGTTCACTGTACTACAACTGCCTTCACTGAGAGGTGTAACAGTATTTACTCATAGAGATCACGTCTGGTTTTGGTCTTAAAAAAATGCCTGTACACCTCTCAGTGAATCTTTGATCCTGGACCAGACCTGGAGTCTTTGCTAGGCTCTGTGTATGTGGTGATTCAGTGTTGTAGACTGTGGAAAGCTGCGCATGCTACATGCGTTAGCACATTTTGTTGAGCATTGAGGAGTTGATGTTAGTGAGCGAGCTAAACATGCTGTCCATTCTCCTTCCTTCCAGTCGCAGCCTTGGCCGCTTCACTTCAGCCTACGAGCAGGCTCAGTTCAACCCACACCTTTTCTCTGGCGATGCCACCTCGCGGGGGCCCTCTGGAGTGGTTGGCTCCTACAGTCCCTACCTGCAGGGTGTGTCTCTTAATGTGCCCGGGTTAGAGGGCTATCAGACTGCAGGAGTGGGGCCCAGCAGCTACGGGACCCCCTCGACACTACAGCAAGCTCTGCTCTCCCCTACCCCGTTGGACTACCGCCCCCCACAACAGCACGTTACCCCCACCCTGCAGGGCCTCCTGTCTCCCCGGCACTCTTTAACAGGCCACGCAGACCTAAGGCTGCCCCCGCAGGATCTGGCCGCCCTGTTGAAGAGGCAGAGCCCCCGGCCGGGCCCGACACCCCCCACCCCGCCCAGCACTGGGCCCCAAGAATATGGAGAGATGCTGCTCCTCCGCCAGCTGAGTCAGGGCGAGAGCTTGGAACCACCTGCACCTCAGGTGGCCCCTGGAGGTCAACACTACCACCATCTCTTACAGATCCGACCCCCAGAGGTCCAGCCGCAGCAGCACCCGGCTCAGGCTCCGTGCCCCGTCCTGCCTCATTCAGAGAGCATGGAGGAGGACGAGGTGCCAGCTGGATATCACCACGCACACGAGGGCCTGCTGGTTAAAGCAGGGGAAGGTCATGAGCTCCTGGGGCCACCCCGAGGAGGCACCCCACCCTACAACTCCCCCACACATAGGCATGGCAACTTTGTAAGGAGCGGTTCAGCAAGCAGGGGTAAGGCTGCTCACCACAGGGTAGTTTAAGAACTCTCTGAGCTCTTTGGAGCAACATGTTCACATGATGTAGTAAAGTAAGATCTTATATGAAACAAAAAAGCTTGTGCACGGGGCGTTCATCTTCCACATGTGCTCTTGGAGGGGAATTACCGTCAATCAAACAGATGAATTTCCTGAACCACAGCAGTGTCAGTGGTATCAAAAAAATCAGTTCCAGTCACCGTGTAGATTTCCTTTTGTGAAAAGCCTTTACTTTCGTCTCACAAGCATTAAAACCAATAAAAAAGCACTTACGGCTATCTTCCTTCACAAGAGTGTTCTGAAAGCCAAAGTGAATTGACTTAATTGTCAAATGTTTGACACCTGTTCCAAGAGAGGATTCCCAGAATTCTCCAGTTGAGCAAAAAATACCCTATATATCCTCAAGATGGGGCCAAGAATGATGTTACACATCCAGCAAAACAACCTCCAAATAGAAGCAACAGTAACACTCGTGCCTCAGTTAGTCAAATAACAATTGTCTCCTTTGACACTGAAAAACGAGGCATACTAGACATGCATAACAAAAAGCAGCATATAATGGCAACCTACAAGTTTGAAAATTGTATTAGAGGAAATTATATATATATATATATATATATATATATATATTTTATTTATTTATTTATTTTTTTCCCTTCTTTCTTTCAGACACTGAGCATGTGGAGTGCAGACCCCAAGGGCAGGACATGGAGGTGCCCGATCATAACGGCGTGGGCTATTCGCGAGGTCCTCAGGGTGACGTCTACAGGTCNGAGGTGCCCGATCATAACGGCGTGGGCTATTCGCGAGGTCCTCAGGGTGACGTCTACAGGTCCCGTGGACAGCTACAGCGGCACCACACCATCCAGACCTGCGATGACGCCTATGTGAGTGAATCTCTGATTTGCGGAGTAGCACGTTGACATTACTGTGAGAATCTTCAAGAGGCCTGCAGCATGGAACTGGGTGTTCTAATGTATTCTATTTGAAGAACAAGTGCAACAACACCATGCAAAGGATCAACAATAACGGTTAAAGTGGTATTACATCAGCTGTTTGTTTGGTGAGATGGTCAGAGTGCACAGTCAGAGCACAGCCGTAGTTTTTACCTTCTACGTTCAATAAATTTTGATAATCAAGGTTTGCCTAAATAAAATTTGAATTGCATTAGAAAACAGGATTAAGAAATTGGCAATTTTCATGGAAGGCAACTAATCTGAGCAAGGTAGATGGACAATTTTGCAGGCTTGGTGTCCATTACACTTAATCTTGTTTTCTTGGACAGTCTTTTCAGTAGGATGATGGCTGAAGTTAGTGAGCAAACGTCCACTTGCCTGAATAAACTAAGAAACCCTCTTCATTTACGTAGATATTTGGGGGTATCAGCATGCTGGAATCATTCTCGGTCATCCAAACAAAGCTGTGACTCGTCATTGACGCCAGAAGCTGTTCACTCAGCATGCTTTGCTGCGACTAAAAGCGGTCGTTCAATTCCTGTGCAGGACCAGGCAGAGCCCATGTCTGGAATGAGCTTATTGGCCGGGAAGGCTCTGAGCTCGGCTCGCATGTCAGACATCCTCAGCCAGACGTCGCTGACGGGAAGCCAGCAGCTGCACCAGCGGGAGGAGTCAGGTTAAGAGGAGACACAACTACATCCAAAAAGATTAATCAGTATTCAAGAATTCACGCAGATTACGTGATTGTGTTTTTTATCTGTAGCAATAAATTTGTGTGTTTTGCTAATGCAGTATGCGATGTCGATAGCGAGCTCCATGCAGCAGCCTGCTACCACTCCTCGTGCACCAGTGACATGCTACTCAGCTACAAGCCCCCCGACCTGCAGTACAGCATGGAGCAGGCTGGGGTGTAATACAGGTACATGCACATACACACACACACGCACACATGTACACAGAAGATTTGGTACTAAGATTTTGCCCATCAACTGATATTTGCAAATTTGTCTCAAGATGTATTTGTTATGCAAAATATTTGAAATAATTGATATAAAAGTATTACTCAGATGTTCTATATTTTCTTTTCTTTTATTGACTCATGCTGAAATACTTGGTTGTCTGGCAAATGAAATCAAGACAATCATGAATACAATGCGAATATGCTCAAAACCTGCACGCAAAAACACACATGCCTGCTAGTCGACGGCTAGTTCGCACTAGTTAGCACTCATTAGCCATGGCATGTAGTAGTTTTGGCAACAAGAAAAGATACAGGTGGCTTATACCTGAGGCTGAGAAGCCAGATAAAGCTGCTAAAACAAGTCATGTTTGCTCAACAGGTGAATATTAAGTTGATTTACTAAAGGAAGGATATTTCTTTTGAAAGCTTAGCAAGCGTAAATGATGAATGAATTCACCATAGAAACTTTTTAATAGATGGATAACTAGGTATAGATTTTGTATTGTATGTGTTTAAGACAAACACATACACTTCAGCGATGCCAACTCATTGTTCAATGTGACTTGTCCCATAAAAAATATAACATTAACTGTAAAAAAAAAAAAAAAAAAAAANAAAAAAAAAAAAAAAAAAACTGCTTTCACTGCCAAGTTACAATTGATTAATAAAAATGCACCCGTTGCTAGCGTGCAGCATCTTGAGCTAGCAGCAACTCATTCGATAGTTTGTTTCCTGTAATAATTGCTCAGTAACTTTTTTTTCCTTAGAAACCATGACCTCGCTGTCATGGTTTCTATTTATTCGCTGGCTTCCAACACTTTTGTCTTCTCTCCCTCTCTGTGCTGCAGGAAGTCGTGCATCCTGTGGACAGAAGTCCATATCAGCCTCCCTTGTTGTGTTGACTTGAGTTGAGCAGCATCACGCCAAACCACCATCTGCCCACTCAGGGGCGCTCTACGTCTCTCTCTGTCTGTCTCCATCTCTCCCTGGGAGGGCAGTCTGCTTGGGGGGCAGGAGGGGGAAGTGTGGGTNGTGGGTGTAGAGATAGAGGGATGGGGTCCCGGGCAGGGCTTTGGGGTTTAAAAAGTGCCATCATTTGATGCATATCTGCACAGATATCCCAGGATTTGTTGTGGGTTATTTGCCATTCAGTTGTGGTGTAGATTGGGGTTCCACTCCTCTCTCTTTGGACCCCCCTNCCCTCCCCTCAACCTCTCGCTTCCTCCTCTACAAACCCAGCCCACCCTACTTTTTGCCCACCTGCTGCGCTGACCTAAAAATCTCCTCTTTCACCCCCAGTGAAGCTGACGCATGCTACATTCTTCGTGCGCCTCATTGGCTAAAGCATCATCACACGCAAGAACACGGAACCCACAAATCTAAACAAACACTGCTGCCACAAACCCAAAGTATTCACGTCAAGTGTGTGCACATGTCTGAGAAGAAGTGGTGAGCGGGGTGTGTGTGTTTGAAAGGTTCAGTGTCCCCCCCCACCCCCGCCTCCCCTTGCTGTCCTGCAGCAGACCATTACAGAGCGGGCTGTAATCTCAGAGCCAGTAGCGGCCCGTTCCGCTGGGCCGGGTGGCGGGCGTTTTGGGTCATGCTCCCAACAGGGCAACAGAACCCCTCCCTCCAAAGACGGAGCTCAGCAACATCGCACAGGACAAACCAGCGCTCTCATTTCTTTTTTTAATTTCAAAAAGTTTTCTGGCATTCATGTTATTATTATTTTATTTTTTAATTTTATTGTCAGATTAATTTTTACAGCTGTCCATGTAAACATTATGGTCATTATTGTTATTCTTATTGTTATTAATGTTTTCTGTAAAAGACGTTTTATTATAATGATTATTATTATTATTATTATTATTATTATTATTATTATTATNTCTGTAAAAGACGTTTTATTATAATGATTATTATTATTATTATTATTATTATTATTATTATTATTATCATCAAAGGAAAACAGTTCTGTGTTACTGTGTTACTTCTGTGTTCTGTTTGATTACTCATGTCATCAAAGAACGTTGTTCTTTGATGACATGAGTAATTCTGCACTTTCGGTTCAAGCTATCCTCTACCCGTCTTTTTCCATCCCTCCTTCTGTCTTAATTTCTCACTCTCATGTCATTTCCCTGCTTTTCCACATTACCCCCCCCCAACCTACCTTTCCGTCTCCATCCTTCTTACCCTCTCCGATGTCAGTGACCGTGTATTGCATTGTGGGTAGATTTACCAGACATTTGCTCCTTTCCTTGTACAGTGATGCCATGTATAGAATGCTCTTGCAATTTCTATAACAAATCCTTTGTTTTTCGTTAACATTTTTGATTTTAGGTGTTTTTTTTTGTTTTTTTTTTTATTGTTTATCATTTGTATTTTTGGATGTCTTCAACATGTTTTTTNTTTTTTTTTTTTTTTTTTTGTTTTGTTTTGTTTTTTTTTTATTGAGATTTATAGCCAAAAGAAGACAGAGAAGAGATAGTGCTCTTTCCATGTCGTAAAAGATTATTTGTTTTAATATTATTATATTGAGACACTTGAAATAAGAGGAAAATAACTATTTTGTGTTGCTTTTTCAAGTATCATTTCAGCCATTGATGTTGTGACTGTCATTCTTTTTGATGTTGAGCCTGTTTCTGTTGATGGGGTCGTTGTGGCGGGCTATGCAGGGTCAGGCTTTGGGCTTTGTCGGGTTTAGTTTGGGTGCTACAGAGACTCGAGACTAAAAAAAATGAGGGAATAACTTGTAAAATAGCCAACATATCACCCTAAACATCGCAAGTGTGGAGATGGACAAACCCCCTTTTTTCTTTATCTCTCATTCCCTCGCTCCCCTACTTAGCTGCTGTGATCCTCCCGCCTCTTTGACTGAATCAGCTTATTATTATATGATGACGCCTTTCAGACATGGCCCCTCCTCCCAAACTAACCTTGTTATTGCAGCAACCAAGGAGAAAACTACTACTACTCAACCCCTCTTCCCTCCTTTATTGTTTTCTGTGTCTTGTTCCCGCCTCGCTCCCCCCCTCCCCAAGACTGGAATGGAAGATCGGAGGAGGTGATGGNCTTGTTCCCGCCTCGCTCCCCCCCTCCCCAAGACTGGAATGGAAGATCGGAGGAGGTGATGGCTGCTTTTCATGATCACTGAATGGATCCTGTCAGAGTTGGGACACTGGACACGCCTCCAAACCATAAAAGGGAAACACTTCAGGAGGTGACCATAGGAATGGATATTTAAATTGGACTGCAACAGCAGATGGACACAAAGGTCCTGATTGGGTGCAGCCACCCTAAACATGTCTACTAAGGCCTGTACTTAGGTACTTAGGTGGCCTAAGATGATATGTGGGACCATGGGAGAGGATTGACAAGATACAGGAGCTGTTCAGACCCCTCTCTTTTTTTTTTTTTTTTTTTTNTTTTTTTTTTTTTTTTTTTTAAATTCTTTTTCCTCTATTTATCCTCATGGGATGTCGAGTATATCCGGTCAGCCAGAGACTGTGGTGCAAAGAAGTTCCAGGTCTGCTTTTGCTCATCTTGTCCAGATTTCACAATGCCAGGCAGCACGAATGATAAATCCTACCTGTATAGTATGCTATTTAAATCTGAAAGATGATGATGCTGATGTGTACAGTGCTTGTGCTTTTTATTTTCACTATGTCACTTCCTGTATGCCAGCATTTGCTCTTCTTAAATTCTGATGGGATTAGTTGAGAGTCACAGGTAAATTAACTTAATTTGACGTGCTTCCTGTCTTTTCCTGACCTCAGTTTTTTGGGGAAAACAATATTTAACCTAAGATTAGCTTCTCAATGTCTCCCAGTAGAATTTGAGTCTCACTGGACAGAAAAGCCTGAATTCCTTTCCATCTAGATATTCTCTCCAGGTCTCAGTTATTCCTCCATCATATCTGTCCTTCTGTTTTCTCTCACCGTTCAACCAAACCAAAACTCAGATTTCAGTACTTGAGGGCATTTGAGAAGAAACGATGTAGTTAAGAGACATCCCAGGATACAAATTTTGACATCAGAACTGGAAGTTACTCATCCACATCGTTTAATATTTTGTTCAGTGCAAGTCATTAATCTTTTAACGGCTTTTGTGTGGGACTCAGAAAGTTGCTAACAGCTGAAACCAGATTTTTGTAAGAAAAGAGCAGAAGCCTACAGGAAGTGATGCTGAGTGAATGGAAAGCGCTGCGGGTGATGAGGAGAGAGCTGCTTCATCTTCACACGTCCTCTGCCAGGTCAGACTGACCTTCCTCTTTTGTTTTTCTGTCTTAACTTCCTTCTCTTCTTCTCTTTTCTCTACAACCCATCCTCCCCTCAGCTAAGCCAGCTGTCTGCTCCACTCCTGTATCTTAGTTTCTCTTCCCCCCCCATTAGTTCATTTGTCTTGTTTTCTTTCCGTTCTTATGTTTATTTTTGTTGAGTACAAAAATACTAAAGTGCAACAATGATTAAAAAGAATATCAACCAAACTGAGATGAATAAATAAATATATATAAATAAAGAAATAATTTAAAAAGGTTGTGATTTGTGTGTCTTTGTGCTGTATTGGGGATGGGTGGGATTATGATGGGGCAGCATGACGCTTCAGAACATTCAGCAGTCAGAATACTTAAAGGGAACATATACAGTTTATAGGATGAGGAGCACAGACATCAGGAGGAGCTTGTTGAAATGAGCCAGCTGAGTTGGTTTGGACATCTAATCATGATGCCTCTTGGGCGGCTCTTTTGGGAGGTATTTTGGCTTATCCTGTTGAGAGGAGACCACAAAGCGGACCTAGAATACGCTGGAGGGATTATATATCCCATCTAGCTTTGGGAACATCTGGAGGACATGAGGAGTTGAGGGACATATGGGCTGCTTTGCTTTGCATGTTGACCCCCATGATTGGGACCTGGATAAGCGATGACACGGTCAATTTTGAAACCTTTGCAATGCAAATTAAAGCATTGTAAAGGTTTAAAATTTAAGCACTGCAAACATTGATCCTCTGCAGCAACAGTGTTCACACAGTGGGAAAAAAAAAAAAAAAAAAANAAAAAAAAAAAAAAAAAATCCATTTTAGGTACTGGCTCCCTTTTTGTAAAGGCTGCTCTGACTGGCCAGCTCCCTGAGCACAAAACGCAGATGCTGGCCAAACAGTCAGTAACCTTGCACTTTTTAAGTGTTAAATGCTGATGTAGTCATGTTACAGAATGAAGTTACAAATCTAAATCAAAAAACTTTCAGAGCAGTTCGTTACCTATGGATTTATCTTTCTGGATGCATTTCTATTGGTGTGACCCTCAAGTTTTGCAACGTTCAGCATATTTGTTGCTGAACTACTATATTACACTGTAAAAATAAAAGGGAAAACATAAAAAAGTCCCCTTTAACACCATTACCTTAAAATCATGTATATGTTATATTCTTGCTGTTTTTCTGAGTATACAGTAGTTTTTGCAGATTTTTGTTTTTCCTACTTGACACTAGTTTCAAAACCTGCAAACAGAAATTGGTGAACACAACATATGTAATCAATCACAGTGAACATGCAATTTTTTCAAAGTTGCATTATCATTGTATATGACAGTGCAGTTCTAAATGGGGATTTATTTGCAGAATTTGCACTTTAATCCTACTCAGAGACAATATAATGTGATTGTGAATGATTACTTATCGTAAGCAAACAAAGTATCTGATTTTCATAATGTGTGGAGATGAATGGAAAGCAGTCACTGCAAGGAAACTTTCAGAAATCAAACTCGCTTTTGTGGTTTGGAAACATCAGCAATATTGTAAAGAACACATGACTGAGGTAAACAGGCTAAAGAATGACACAAAAACACTGGTTTGTCCTTTAAATATTACTCTGAATCATGTCTTTTGTTGTGCAGATATTGTGTTTGAGGTGATAAAATTCTTTTCTTTCAGTCGTGTGCATATTCTGTATTGGGTGTCCATGTGTTACTGAAAGGTGGCTGATGCCACTGTGTTGTAAGACAGGAGTTACCTGTCTGTCTGTCAGCAAGAGTCCTGTCAGCAGTATAAATGAAACATGCCATACGTCTATGGAGTTACATTCACTGATGCAACACAATCTGAAACATGCTGGTGTTATGATGCTTCTGTTTATCTTATTCAGCTGATGTCTGAAGTTATGAGGAAAACGATGTGTTTGACAGATTCTGCGCTCAGGCCGCTCCCATCAAAACTTGTTTCCAGGCAGAGTGTTAGTTTGATAGATCTGTTTCCTCTTGGGAACAATGGGCCTTTTCTTCAAAGATGAAAAAAAAAAAAAAAAAAAAAAATCAAAAAATGACATTCTGCATTCTGTGTCATAATCATTTTAATAAATATGTTAGAAATTACATCATTCATCATAGAAGTTTCAAGGCTATTGTCTGGTGGGGAATTCTGTCCTGCAGGAAAACGTGTAACACTAAACAAACATCCAATTAATTGTCACAAAAAAAAGGATTTTCTTAAGTTTACAATATTCAGAAGTCACAAGTTTAGCTTGAATTCAGCCATAAGCACAAAAAAGGTCCCATTTCTCAGCCTGCTTCTTTTGTCTGTTTCTAGCTGCAGTGCTCTGCATGCTGCTGCTCTGGTCTGTACAGCTGCACTGCAGAGGCTCACCAGGCTAAAGCAATTGGGCTCAGATAACGTGAGCCCTCCAGTGTGTGTGTGTGTGTGTGTGTGTGTGTGTGTGTGTGTGTATCAGGGGTTACTTTAACATGCCTGCTGATGGACAGCAGAGAAGGATGAGAGGAAGATCCTGCCTGTCAGTCGCTCTGACATGACAGTTTACCCTCTCAACAGGATCTCCCATCCAAAACAAATGAATGTTTAATTCCCTGATATATTGATGATTGATGCATTGTGCTGCTCCTCTCCTCTCCTCTCCTCTCCTCTCCTCTCCTCTTTCTATGCATCCTCTTCTGTATCCCACCCCTCTTCCTCCCTCCTCTCTCCCTCTCCTCCATCTCCTTTCTCTTTTGTTCTTCCTTTCTCCTTCCTTGTACTCTGCTCTGACTGGCGACAGCGTGACTGTCAGCTAGTGAACGCTGCCGCTGGAGCTGCCATACCCTGCAGAGAGCCGTGTGTGTGTGTGAGAGAGAGCATATACAGAAGGGAGAGCGAATAAGTCAGGGAGGGCTGCCTCTCATCTTCTTGCTGTAATCACCATCTCTCTCTCTCTCTCTCTCTCTCTCTCTCTCTCTCTCTCTCCTCTCCTCTTCTGCTGCCATGGAGCTCCAGCAGGCTGAATCACATCACCGTCCGCATACAGGGCTGAGGTAATGCTGTGTGTGTATGCTGTACAGGTTTTCTTTGTCTATTTAAGAACATTCATCTGTGCTAAAAAGCCTGCATGCAGCCTTTCAAAGTGCAGTGTGTGTGTGTGTGTGTGTGCGCGCGTGATGCTTATACAGTAACAGCCCCTCACTGTCTATCAATTGCCCTGTTTGACAGTAGAAGCCAAGCATCCTCAGCAGCAGAGCTGGTATTACCGTGAGACCTGGCGTCATGCATGCATGAAGAATTTTGTTCGGCTTTCGGGTTTGTGTATGATTCATGTTTTCTTGATGGATGCCGTTAGTTCCTGCTTTCGTCCGAGGTGCTCACACAGATCACGTGACCCGGATAGCAAACACTATCAGATTACTCATCCCCTCTACCACGGCTTGTACTGTATATATGTACGCCAGATCTCCACTAACTCCTGACAGCTCATGGAAATGTTCTGTATTGTCGAGTCGTACAGAGGTTTTGTCTGGTTGCTGCACATCAAATGCAGCCAGTGAATTATTGAGGATGTGGAAATAAGAGGCATGTCACTGCTCCAGCTGCTGTTATGCTTGGAAAGTTCCAGTGGAAATGAGTAGCCTAAGTAGTACTAGAGTAATATGTATTTGTGCTGATTCTTAAACATGTAAAACTCATCTGGCTTCTTCATGTCTTTATCTATGCAATCATGCTTCATGTTGAAAAGCAAAATGCTAAAATAAACTGTAATTTTCTCTCCAAGTATGTAGATGTGTGTGTGTTGGATGCACAGGTGAGCCAGTATGGTGTGTGTGTGTCTGAGACGGTGGGGTTCAGGCACCATGGTCGTCTTTCTTCACACACTGGCCTTGTCCTGGACAGGTGAGACGCACAGGAAATTATAATACACGACCTGTTTACATTGATTAAAGGGAATCTGCTCCATATTGAGCTTTAATTTATTGCTCTGCCTCTATTTATTTTATGATTGTGTTGTTTATTGTAAGTCTCAAACATGTCCCAGCTCTTCGAAAGCAATACTGTTTAAACTGGTTGTAGGATAATGGTGTGATTGATCTTGATTTTAAATGATTTTTAAAGGACCATACCATCCATTTTGCATGTTTGAGCCTAATAGATTAAATTTTCATACACATAAGGCTACTGACAATCATTTCCCAAAGCATACTACTGGAACAGTGAGTTAAANATTTTCATACACATAAGGCTACTGACAATCATTTCCCAAAGCATACTACTGGAACAGTGAGTTAAATTTTTGTTCCTACCTTCCAGACAGCCATTGGTTTCAGTTCATTCTGGTACGCTATTAAAATCAACTTGTTGATACTTGAAACGTTCTTGGGATAGGTAATCCATCATNNTTTTTTTTTTTTTTTTTTTTTTTTTTTTTTTTTAAAGTTTCGTAATTTTAGCTTTTGAGTGACATAAAAAGCACGGAGTGAATGTATGTCTCCACTGGGGAATATAGTCCCAAAAGAAGACCTGTATTTATCGAAAAATTTAAAGGAATGTGACTTCATGGTTGTATAACTATTAGGCAGTTGACTATTACCCACCTTTGATTTTTAAGGTGGGTGTATCACTTCAGTATTTGATCTTGAAAGCTTAAGAAATTTTGCAAAATCAGGAAAGCTGAAGTACGGTTTTATCCTTTGGGAAATGATTGCCAGTAACGTAATATGTATGAAAATTGAATATATTAGGCTCAGACATGCAAAATGATGGTATAGTCCTTTAAAGTGATTTTAAGTGGGAACAGGTGGAATCTACCTCCAGATTTTTTATTAAAAACATCAACTTAAACCTTAAACATTACAAACTTAAACCTCACTTAAACCTCTATAAAAGGTCCATATATTGTTAATAAATGAAAAATGACCACCACTGATAACTGATTAATAACTGATTTGGTCAACTTCAACTTGCCATATTTGTGTGGAGCCATAATTTTCTCCATAATTAAAAGGTTAAACAGTGCAGATTAGAGCGTTTCAGTGCTTTATTTTTTGAAATATTGTGATTGGTCACATTTTGCCCAATGAATGTGCCCATAGGTGCAATCAAATCCACCCCCAAAATTGATGGACGGCACCGAACAGCCCTGACGATGCAGGAGAACATGACACACAAGTTCAACTGCCAATCAGATGGCTGGGATCCGCATGCCCCGCCTTTGCTGACCTGGTATCTGAATGGGGAACAGCAGAATGAGCCAGTACCAAACCGTGGGCGCCTAGTGGTGACATCACAGGAAGAGTCAGGGGTCACAAAACCCTGGACCAATCACAACAGCACCTTCTCTCTCAGGGCCAGGAAGTGGGACAGGGAGCTGGTGTGTGTTGCATCAAACCCCAGGACAGGAGAGAGCTACAACGCCACGGTCACACTCAACGTCCAGTGTGAGTGTGTGTGTGTGTGTGTGTGTGTGTGTGTGTGTGTGTGTGTGTGTGTGTGTGTGTGTGTG